>JADBJO010025062.1:10000-24272 GCA_016801955.1 Conus betulinus
GACAATAATGGATGATGACGACGACGACGACGACGATGATGATGATGATGATGATGATGATGATGATGATGATGATGATAATAATAATATCTAATAATAATAATGATGATGATGATGATGATGATGATGATGATGATAATAATAATAATAATAATAATAACAGCACACAATAATTTGTTTTGTTCAGTTTCAATTGCGCTAGTGCTATGTAGGCCTATTCAGCACGGTGAGAGGAGAGAGAGAGAGAGAGAGAGAGAGAGAGAGAGAGAGAGGATATGTGTTTGAATGATTCAATCTGTCCCATTCACAGGTTCACAGTCTGTCCATTTCACACTATTGGGCAGTACACAGATGGTCACTTTCTTCCAGTATGTTGTGCTTCTTTCTCTGTACATAATTTCCCGGCGTCCGGCCTGTTTGGAACGTGGACGACCTGTGAAATGGAAACTTTGTCCATAAAGTCATCGTTTGTTTCGGCGGCTTTCTTCTTCACGTGTAAAGATGTCATAGAGCCGTCACTGGACATGCGTTATACTGACGTCATCCCTGTAAACGTCACTGCTTCGACTGTTTTTTTTTTTTATTAATTAAAAAAATCTATAACTTCTCCTGTATTAGGCAAATGCTATTTTAAAAAAAAAAACATCTTTCATTACCTTCGCCTCTGTAGATCTTCCGTTTTTTTGAAAAAAAATCCTTTTTTGTTTGTTTTTTGTTCCTCACCACATCTGTTACCCCCCTTCCCAAAATTTTGAATGTCGGATGGACATCTCTCCTCTCTGTCACTCATCTCTCTCTTCATCCTTGTGAGTGTATGTCATGCGTCTGGAACGCCAAAAGGTCAAAACGCGCCCCGTCGTGTGCTGTGCGTTGTTGGTCGCACCTGTCGGCATGCAGCGGTACCCAGCGATCGTCCCTCACAGAGTGAGGAGCACCTGTCACCATACAGCAGTACCCAGCCCTCGTCCCTCACAGAGTGAGGAGCACCTCTCGGCATGCAGCGGTACCCAGCGATCGTCCGTCACAGAGTGAGGAGGAAATCATGTTGTCTCTGAGCCAGTCGATGGCCAGGGGGTACAATCTGATCATGCTGGCAGTGACACGGTCGACGCTGTTGATAACGACGGTCTTAAGATGAAAATCGTCACGGATAAATATTTCTGCTCTCACAGTGATGCCTACTTCGATGTTTTCATCGCATGCATGCATTATTCAGACAGGATGCTGTTGAGTTAAATTTACTCTGGAAGATAATCTAGTTAGACTTAAAAGCACAGATGTTTGGATAAGTGCGATTCAACAATCACAGAATCCTCACCGTGATGTTCTGTGGCAAGATAATCGCTCTACAGACTACATGGAAAACGCATTTCCCGCCCTCTCCATGGACCTTGTCTGTGAGCCCACCCAACAACAGAACACACAGCGCTGTCTGCGCGGCTTGGAGAGAGATGATCGTGTCCATAAACAGGCCAGCTTGAGTGCACTTCATCTGATTTGAAAGTAGCTTTGGAAGCTGATTTTAAAGTGCCCTTTTTCAATCTGATCTGAAAGTGGCTTGCTGTGTTGGAGAGCGTGTCAACAGCACGGCAGAGAAGTTGGAATCGTGGCAGGGAGACTGGTGTCGTTAAGCTGCTTTCGGGATGAAGTGTCACGTAAATAATTTTGATAAGAAATATAAATGTGTAAATGGATGAAGAGAGAGAGAGAGAGAGAGAGAGAGAGAGAGAGAGAGAGAGAGAGAGAGAGAGAGAGAGAGAGAGACAATGACAATGACAAATGTTTTATTGTCATAGCATTACAGCCTTAAGACAAGGGTGTGAACATGAACAATTGTATGCACATAACAATATTATTTTCTGATTTCACACATGCATAAACATACACGCACACACAAACGCGCGCGCGCCACAAACAGCACCCATCCACCCACCCACACACACACACACACACACACACACACACACACACACATTGATACAGGATCATCTTGAATAGTTTTTTTTTTTTAAGTTAACGCTATCGCACATTAATTCTGACTTGAGAGAGAGAGAGAGAGAGAGAGAGAGAGAGAGAGAGAGAGAGAGAGAGAGAGAGAGAGAGAGAGACGCCCGCCCGCCCGCACGCACACACACACACACACACACACACACACACACACACACACACACACACACACACACACACATATATATATATATATATATATATATATATATATATATATATATATATATATATATATATATATGCTTCTCAAAATGAACCTTCAGCAAGCTTATAGTTTTTTTGAAAACTCAACAAACATACTATGGTATTGCACACCAGCCTTTTTTCTGGTATAGCATTCTTCTTAAAACCGAAAAGGCAGAGGAGTCAAATTACCACTTTCCGCGGTCACTGAGGAGAAACAAACAGGTTTCGAAATACCGGTATCTGACCAGGAGTTATATGTTAGTGAGCTTTCTCCCCACTAGAGATGGTCTCCTGTTTCAAAGACTATAAGCTTGCTGAAGGTTCATTTTGAGAAGCATTTATTATTCCCCATTCACCCACTCAAGCACATACTGTCAGTTAGGCAGAATCATCTACCACTGCAGATATGAAGGCTTACCACCCCCCCCTATTTCTATAATCTGAGACACAAGAGCAAGCTTTGTTTATAAATCAATATTTCTTGCAGTCATTGCAACACCTAGCTGCTCTGTAAGTTGCTGGGATGGTGCTCGGTACTTATCCTTGGTATTTATTGTTTCATTATATATATATATATATATATATATATATATATATATATAGAGAGAGAGAGAGAGAGAGAGAGAGAGAGAGAGAGAGAGAGAGAGAGAGAGAGAGAAATGAATAAGTGGATAAATGCAGAAATAGATGAAAAGTATTATTGAACCACCACAGCCACTATCACTACGACCGCCACTTCTTTTACTACTACAACTACAACTACTACTACTACTACTACTACTACTGCTGCTGCTGCTGCTACTACTACTACTGCTGCTGCTGCTGCTGCTATAGCTGCAACTGCTACCACTACCCCTCCTCCTCCTCCTCCTCCTCCTCCTCCTACTACTACTACTACTACAGCTACTACTTCCACCACCACCACCACCACCACCACCACCACTACCATAGCCGCCGCCGCGACTACAATGACCATCACCACTACTTCTACTTCTGCTGCTCCTGCTGCTGCTGCTGCTGCTGCTGCTACTACTACTACTTCTATTTACTACTACTACTACTACTACTACTAGTGCTGCTGTTGCTGCTGCTGCTGCTCCTGCTGCTACCAATAACAATAAAATCTCTTGATCTCTCACCTAACGTCATTGTCCTATGAACGAAAGAGCAGTTTCCGCTAACACACTAATGCTCTAGCGAGGAACCGAAAAGATCTGTTGAAAGCAGAAGATACCGACATTATGCCAGCCAAAGCGCCAAACAGAAGTGGCACTAACTGCTACATCCAGAAGGTAGATGGCCATAAAGAGGGAGGGCGATAAAAGTCACCTCAGCAGAAAAAGGAACGGTCTGGTAGTAAGGCCAACACGATAACAGTAGCGACAGTAACGATCACCCATGGCCACCAGGACGACATCGAGTAAAAGTCAGCGGAGGACAACGAACGAACACACTAATGATGCGTAAGTCGACAGAAAAAAAAAAAAATGCTCAGGTGAGTCAAGGTAGAGATCTGTTGTCGAGCGAAGAGATTGTTGTCACCATGCCGGTGTAACACAGCCCGTTCTTACCCCCCCTCTGGAACTTACCCCGGGGTAAGTCTGGGCTAGCCTGCTTTTTACCCCCGGGGGTCATTCTAGGACTAGCTGGAACTTACCCCCACCCCACCCCCACCCCCAGTTGGAACTGACCCCCGCGGGGGTAGGTTTGGGTTAACCTGGATTTACCCCCCCCCCCCCCCCCAAGGGTCAGTCTAGGACTATTTGGAATCTTCTTCCACCCCACCCCACCCTTCAAACAAGACAGGGCTATTCAGGGTTTTCCTCTGCCTTTTCCCAACACGCATCGGGTGTGTGAGTACGCCCGTGCATGCGTGGGAAAGAAAGACGGCTACATGCCAATGTGACCAAGTGCCAATGTGACCAGCGTAGTTGTGACAAAATGTCGTTGTGACCACGTGTCGTTGTGACCAAGTACCGTTGTTGCTTCATCCCGGTTTGCCTCTTTTAACTATTTTTACAGCTATTTTAGTCTTGAGTACCTGTGTACCTTAGCTTGTACAATGCAGATGACTAGTGGTCAGTGCCACTGACCATGGTCATTATGACGTAAATCAGAGATTTTAACTATTTAACAGCTAATTAGTGTTTCCGAGTGCTTGTGTACCTTGTACAATGTAGATTACTTGTGGTCAGTGCCACTGACTACTGGTCATTATGACGTAAATCGGAGAGATTTTAACTATTTCACAGCTAATTATAGTCTCCCGAGTACCTGTGTACCTTGTACAATGCAGACGACTGGTGGTCAGTGCCACTGACCACTGGTCACTATGACGTAAATAAGATATTTCGACTATTTTACAGTTAATCAGTGTCTCATGAGTGTTTGTATACTTTGTGCAATGCAGACAACCAGTGGTCAGTGTCAATGACCATTGGTCACTTTAATGTATATCAAAGATTTTAACTATATTTTACAGCTAATTAGTGTCTCCTGAGTGCCTGTGTACCTTGTAGGAATGACCCCGGGAGTAAAAGCAGGCTAGCCCAGACTTACCCCGGGGTAAGTTCCGGGGCGTGGGGGGGGGGGGGGGGGTAAGAATGGGCTGTTACACCGGCTATGGAGCCAACAGAAAGTACAAATCAGTGCAGCCCTGTCTGTGCCGTGTGAGCCTGAAGATCATGTCAAAGGATCTCTACTGTGTCTGTGTCTGTCCCACTGCTGCTTTCCTGGGTGTTGTGGTCACCATGCCAGCCATGGGTTTACCAGTTTCTGTGGGTCATCTCTCGCAACTTAGGAATGACTGACCACAACGATAGGGCTGCGTCAAACCAATTGACATAGGCTACAACACATCAAGGGCTTCACGGTCAAAATTTGTTGTGCTGTGTCACGACCAGTTGACACAGGCTACACATGCACACAAGACACACAATCAACATGTTTTTTATGCTCTGCGTAGTTATTCGTGGACGTGTCTTCATGTGTCGTTACAAACTCCTGCATACCATATCATTCTCAAAATCCCTGGAATCGAGTGTGGCTGCCCACGTGGCGCGCGGAATAACTCAAAAAGGTCACAACAAGTCATATGTCTCCTCCCCACGCGGATGCATCATTTGTACCAGATGTTCAAATACATTCGGACTGTTCGGGAAACGAATCCCTGGAGTCTTACGTAGGGTGCACGACACAAATCACAACAAATATGATGACAGCAGCAGGAAAGAGACAACAAGGGACGACATCCCATTATTATCTATACTCATATGAAAATGCTCAGGCGAGGCAATGTTATGATCTTCAGCCAGAGACTGTGCATGCGACAAGGCAAAACAAGAGAGAACAGACACGAGAGAGAAATAAGCACAGCAGGAGAAGAAGCAGTGAAAATGAACCACGTCATCGATGAACTCCCGGAGCGGCTTTGCTGGTAAACGACATGCGATAAAACCTTCTACAACTCCGATGGAACAGACTTCCACATTCAAGGAGCATCGTCTCCAGATCATCTTCCCCCAGAAAACAAAAAAATGTCCCACCAAAACACAAAGAAGAACACCAACAAGCATTGATAGGCAGGCGGAAGTGAGAGAAAGGGGAGATGAAGATGAAGAAGAATTGAATGATTGTGACGGCGGATATGAGAATGAACTAGCGATCTATTACCTGTACATGATAGGAATATTCTGATGACCAGCTTAAAGGAATCATGGTTCGGTGAGAGAAAACAGAACACAGAACGCACGCGGCACGTGGCAAAGGTTGCGCACGCCGGCGCACCTCGGGCACTGCCGCGCGCTCAAAGGCACACAAAACACTAGGCTAACACACACACAACGCACCACACGAAACAACCCCACACAACACGGCAACACACACCACACGTGACAACAGCAACTCAGATACACCCAATCTCGGCTGTCTCTCTCTCTCCTCTCTCATTCTCCCTCTTTGCTCTCTCTCTCAACACTTCGTAATTAACACAGAAACACAACACAACACACAACCACACACACTACAGCGACACACACACGACACCACAGTGGGGAACCTGATACAGAGCACGTACACACGACACAGATGAGGGACACACACAGAAACACACACAAGAAAAGCACACACACACGACACACAACACACACACACTAGCACACACCCCACACGCGCACGCACACTACACACAGCAGTGCAGTTTATCTTTTGGTGACAAAGATGCCCAGGGCCCCACGGCATTGACGAAAAGAAAGGACGGCAATTGGGTAAGGTACACAGGCAGGCAGGACAAAGGTAAGTAGATGGAAGGAGATGGACACACTCACCTCTGCAGCTGGCGTCAGCGACCGAACCCGTGAGGATAGTCCAGCTGACAGGCATAGCGCATGGAAGGCTCTATTGCAATAGACCAAGAAACATTAACAAACAACAGCATCAAGCACAACACAACAATGCGACAAACCATCAGCAAATACATCCATGGGCGACGTGAGAGAGAATAGGAGGAGGAGTAGGTAAAGGGAGTTCCTGAAGGAGTGGAGGAGAGGAGTTGCGAGAGGAGGAAGTGCGGGTGGAGGAGGACCCGCGTTATCTTTGTCTTGCCACAGATGGTAATGCTGCTAGAGTGACGTGGGCCTGCTCCTAGACATGGGGGTGGGCTCCTTGTAGGAGCTACAGGGGGGGCCAGGGCAGGTCATGTGTGGAAACCCACACCAATGAACACTGGCCAACAGACAACCTGATGAGGAAATGTGATGAAAGTGAAGGTTCCGACGACGACCGACTACGGTGACGACGACACGACGACTAATACCAACGTCTAAATATATAAATCAATGATGATTCTATATGATATAGAATAAAGATGATGATGCTGATTGATATATAATCTGATGGACGACGACCGGGCTGTGGCTTGTGCGACTACGAACTACGACGACGACGATGATGATGATGGTTTAGATTGAGATAGATTGATGATCGATGCATGATGACTAGGACATAAGATTGATGATGGTTATCAGGGGGATGGGACAAGATAGCATGGAAGGGTTAAGAACAATGAGGGAAGAAATAGAGGCCCATTCGGAGAGTAGGAGTGAGGAAGGCGGGATGCTACGCAACAACGTGGTAAACGAATTAAACACTACAGCAACGGCTACAATAACGATTAAGACGATCTACGACATTGATATGCTTATGATTGATGGGTTGACTACGATGCTGCTCTCTGCTGCCTTGCTCGCTGCGTGCTGCGTACTGCTGATGCTGATGATGATGATTCTGATGAGAGGATGAAGATCATGATGAGAGATACGACGACGATTACGACGACGACGACTACGACGACGACGACGATATGATGATGATGGCGACGGACGAACATAAGACGACAACGACGACGCCAACGACGACTATGAGATAAAGTTGACGACGACGACGAAACGACGACGACGACGACGACGACGACGATGATGTGATGCTGTGATGATGATGATGAACGAACGACGACAACGACGACGGCGAAGCTAACTGACAACGGCGATGATGATGATTACCTGCGCTTACCTGTACACAGATGTGAATGCTCCTGGGATGGGCAGCTCAAAGGTCCCCTTCTCTGTAAAGATGGCCCCAGGGCCTCCAGACGGTGGTGGCCACTAGCCACACCATGGCCAGGATGAAGCGGGCCATCCGCATCGTCCATCCGTATGCGGTAGCAACGTGTCAAATTGCCCAGGTACCTCGCAAACACATACAACACGCACCCCGGGGCTGCGTATTGTTTGTCATGAAGTTAGTTAACGATCCCTAAATGCAATCTTTCAATGTGCTCGTACAAATGTCACCGGTCTCAAAACAAAACATAATACGGCGGCGAACCTTCGGAGGTTACGTAAGAATAAAGAACATCTTGTCCAGATCAACCAATTCCTTTTTATTCATAAGACCGTGGGCGCCACAGTTTCGAGATTTGTGATATGCGGGACTGGTTTAACTTCGGATCTGTAACAATTTATTTCAATCAACGGACTAAGACCCCAGATCGCCTTTTCCTGAGTTGTGGACACAAAAGTTTGAAAATCCAGACAATAGATTAGAATGAATTCCACAAGAAATGGTTCCCCACGGGGGGACGTATGAAATCAAAAGAGACAAGCCTAGCCTACGAAACAGAAAATCCCGCATTGTCCAGTGTAGAAATTACACCATTGACGTTCTAGTGCACAAAGGAATCGGTGCGTTTTGCTTTGTCGCCAATATCAGCATTAAAAACATCATTATTATGGATCGAATCGCTCGGCAACTTCGCATCTTTTGCTGACACTGAAATACGCCTTCCCCCACGGCACCACACGTATCGCCTGACTGCTGATTGGGTAGTAATACGTATGAACCAGTTAACTGGCTGACCCGTGGACTGATTTATCAACTGGTCAATGGACTGATCAACTGGTTGATTGATTGGCTGACTAATTGATTGCTTGTGAGTAGGTTGATTCATTGATTGGCTGACTAATTGATTGCTTGGTCGGTAGGTTTGAGATTCATTGATTAATAATCGACTGATTGAACTTTGAGCGCTATATGGCATTCATTTACAAATCAGTTGAGCGTTGCAAATCTTATATGCATTGATTAACCAACAGAGTAAGTTAATGAGTGAGTGAGTGGGAGCGAATGTGTGAGCCACGAAGTGAGTTGACTGAGTGAGTGCACACTAGTTTTATCGATGCTGGAACCCGTAACGTCGCCCGTTAAGTTCAGATCGATTCCATCCGAAGTATAATGAGCTTCTTCGACCTGAGCTGCCTGCTCTGATAGTCACGTGGCATACAACACAGGACGCACCCCGAAGGACAGTTCATTTGCACGTGCAACGCACAGACATTTGGCACAAAGATAAACCTTTCCAATCACAAAAACACTAAAGTGTGGGCTTCAACAGACGACAGTTTACAGCGACAACAAATAAAAGAAAAGAAAGATAAACAAACGAACTAGCCTCTGAGTATAACTACTCACCTTACTCATCCGTCCTCAGCCAGATAAACTTTTCCAATCATATAACATTTGAAATGTGGACCTTCAACAGACATAATCAACAATAACAACAACAACAAATAAAAGGAAAGACAAAACACCAGCCTCTGATATAAATACTTTCCTTACTCCTCCTGCATCACCACTTGTTTCCTCTATCACTTTCCTTAACGATGTACAGGTTTCGGTTTTGGAGCGCGTGCATGCATTCTCCTCCCTCTATCTCCATATACCCTTTGGCCAGCCGCATCCCCGACCATAACCCTAGCCCACTTCACCCCCTACCCGCCCCCCCCCCCCCTACCACACACACACACATGGAACACACTGTCGCACGCAATACACCAACGTTCCTCACATCATGCTGTGTCACGATTTCACCCGAGTTCTGCACACTGCACCCGCATTGACTGAGATAGTCATTGCTAAAAAAAAAAAATGCGTGGTGTTGTGTGTGTGTGTGTGTGTTGTGTGTGTGTGTGTGTGTGTGTGTGTTGAGTGAGTGCGTGAGTGAGTGAGTGAGTGAAGTGAGTGAGTGAGTGTGTGGTGTGTGTGTGTGTGTGTGTGTGTGGTGTGTGTGTGGTGTCGGGTGTGTGTGTGGTGCGCGCGCGCAGCGCGCGCAGCGTGTGCGCGTGTAAGTGTGTGTGGTGTGTGTGTGTGTTTGTGTGTGTGTGTGTGTTGTGTGTGTGTGTGTGTGTGTGTGGAGAGAGAGAGAGAGAGAGAGAGAGAGAGTAGAGAGAGAAAGAAAGAAAGAAAGAGAGAGAGTATTAACAAAGTTTAAGTGGCGAGAGAGAGAGAGAGAGAGAGAGAGAGAGAGAGAGAGAGAGAGAGAGAAGAGAGTTTAACCAAAAGTTTTTAATGGAGGAGAGAGAGAGAGAGAGAGAGAGAGAGAGAGAGAGAAGAGAGAGAGAGAGAGAGAGAAGAGATGGATACCTAGTGACAGGCAGACAGAAATACAGATAGAAAACACAGGCCGACGGACAGAGACCAAGACAGGGACTGTGAGGTAATCAGACAAACAGCATACAAACGGAGAACGACAGACGTGGGAGGAAACCAAAGTATCCACTAAACGATTTAGGGTTAACAACTCTCCACACAGCGCAAAACCACACCACCCCACCCCACCCCACCCCCACCCACCCCCCCAACCCCCGCTTCCCCCAACTCTCTGCCTTCTGTGTCTTCCCTTTATTCAGCTTGAAATTGATTAGGGAGCGAGAGGCATCGGATCATCAAATCCACTTCCCTCCCCCCCCTCTCATCTCTCTCTCTCTCTCCTGGAGGTGTAAGTCCAGATCGCGATGGTGAACCAGCTCTTTCCAGTAGTCTACAAACCGTTTCCTTCTTCCGAAAGAAAGAAAGAAGACGAGAAACGGATAAAACGGAGAAAGGGTCCGAGAGGAGGAGTAGATGGGGAATGGGACCTGGGAAGAATGTCAGGGACAAGTGAATGTTACTGGAGAAGAGTGGAGTGGGGTGGGGGGGTGGAGGAGGAAGAGGGTGGCGTTTCCGGCTATGCCTTATGTTTTCCTCTTCAGGAATCGTTTCTTTTAAGTCAAACAATTGGCGGAAGAACGTACAAGGCAGTTTTACGTATGTTCCGTTAATTCAAGAGAGAGAGAGGAAGAGAGAGAGAGAGAAGAAGATAAGATAGGAGGAGAGAGAGAGATGAGAGACGTAGAGAAGACCTCCATTTCAACGACAATATGTTACGGCTTTTATCCAAAGGTGTTCGTTAGTTAGTTAAATGTAGTTATTAGTTAGTTAATTCGTTACCTTATTGTGAGGGTGCGTGCGGCGTTCGCGCAGCTGCTCATGTTGTGTTTGTTGTGTGTATGTGGTGTGTGTGTGTTGTGTGTTTGTGTTTGTGTGTGTGTGTGTGTGTGTGTGTTGTGGTATTAGGGAGTGAGAGGTGAGGATTTAATGTTGCGGAAGTAGCATGCGGGCAAAGGAGGAAAATCATACGACCCGGTACAAAAACTGCAAATATCAACAAGATATCCACAGGAACGCAGCCAAAGAAGACGCCTCGGGCGCGCGCGCGCCACACACACACACCACCCCACACACACACCACACACACCACCACACACACCACACCACACCACTACTAACTTGGTCAACAGAACTGTTTTGGTCCATCAGTGAGAGACTGCGTCTCTTAGGAGATCCAAGCCTTAAATGCCTGTCGTGCACAATTTCTTAGCTGGCCGACCATGCTAGGTGTGTTCAACAGCACAAGCTGACTGTTGATTTTTTTTTTTTTTTACCTCCCTTGCAGTCATACTTGAATGTGATCCTCAAAAAAAAACAAAAAAAAGCTTACCGATTTACCCTTATAACTTTTCTAAGGTTTACATATGATTGAAATTTTCTCAGCACACGTTGTTTCTCTATCGTTCACTTTCTTTAGTTTTACCCTTAACTACCCTTCACTGGCTGCTTTTGGAATGCTTGTGGATTCTTGTTTTGAACCTTGGTGGTGAGATAACACGGAATTGTAGAATGTGGTGTATCTACATTACGATGCTAAGGAGCACCTGGACAACAGTAACACTTGTTCCACTGGTGAATTCGTTATTAGTACAAACTAAAAGTTTTCGACAAATGGTGAGTGTGTGGATCTGTTGTAATTGGTTTAGTAACTAAAAGTTTTCGATAAATTGTGGTTGAAACTGATTTTGTTTTAAAGCGAGAGTAGAATAACGCTTTTCGACAAATTGGTAACCCGATTCTGTTGTAAATGAGAGATCAGATAGTTTACGCAGGCATCGAAATAGATGATATGAATAATTCTGTGTTCATGATGAATAGTGATCATCTCCATAAAACGTTAATAAAATATACTTATTAATTTCCAGTTTACATACCATCATTTCTCAACTTTTTGCGTTTCTCTTCAAAGTAGTCTGGCCAAATTGCGAAATAATGATGATGGGAAACAGTTTATTCTGCACGTGGGAACTCTTTGCTATATTATTCCAACTATTATATATATAGAGAGAGATAGAGAGAGTGAACAGCGACGATTTTGTTCTTATAGAGTAAATACAGGCTCTTTAGAAGGGAAACATGCGTCACGGTTGATTCACGAATCTACTCTAACACTTGTTCTTTGATATGTTTGTATATATATCTTACACAAGCCTCAGAATCACCAGAGTTTTCGTTTGCCACGTAAACTTAACATATAGTACGGTACGATCTTTTAAACACACTTGTGTTAAAAAAAAATGCAACGTGATGTTGTTTAAAATCTTGGACGAAGCACGGAATAAACTCGTCTTCGACACGAATCTGACATTATGTGTATATTTCGAAACGAAGTTTCAAGTCCCTGTCTTATGCGTTCAACAACTGCTTTTTAATGATATATGCAGAAATGTATGTTATTAAAAAAAACAACCGCAAGTGACCAACCCATTCTAGAGGAAAATGTGTATTTCTGACATTACTTTATAACAGCGGCAACTCCCAGCTCTGCCACCAAGCTACCCTGTCATCCTCTCTCAGAAGTACATGTAAACACAAACATTCAAAACACAACAACAAAAACCAAACCACTGACATCTCACCCTCTTCCCCCTCCCCATTAAAACAACACAAATTTACAACGAAGTTCAAGTGCAAGTAACTTCATTCTTACATATACATCTAGTTTCTTTCCCCTATGTTTTCGAAATCTGACAACATCGTGTGAGCTGTTGTATGGTGACATGTTGTGCGTTCCGTTTTGAGTGGAGGGAGAGAGGGTTAGGAACAGGGTGAATGAGTAGGGGGGAAAACAAAGAGAGAGAGAGAGGGAGCAGGCAGGCAAAGGAGAGAGAGAGAGAGACGACCAGACAGCGACGACAAACAACGCTTAGAGACAGACAAAGACAGAGGCGTAAGATAAACTGATAAACAGACATACTCATAGACAAAGAGAGAGGTGGAAGGAAGCCACAGTTTCCAGGACGAAATAAAGTGTCCATACAGCGCAGAAAGCCGCAACCCCACCCCCCCACCCCACCCCCCTCGAAGCCATTCTGTGTCTTCCCTCTCTTCAAGCCTGACGATTTTGATGCTGAGAGACAGGCCGAGTCCACTACAGTCCACCTAGCCCACTCATCAGTCGCGGAAAACGCCCCCTTCTTTGGAGGATCTGTTCACTCGGGATTTTCAATACTGTATTTCAATGGATGGGACAAAGCTCTCTTTAAATAGTCTGTCAGTATTTCCCATCTCCGTCGCCTCTCTCTGCACCTCTCTCTCTCTCTCATCTCTCTCTCTCTCTCTGTGTGTGTGTTGTGTGTGGGTGTGTGTGGTGTGTGTGGGATAGAAAGAGAGAGAAAGAGAAGAGAGAGAGATAAAGAGAGAGAGAGAGAGATCGAGAGAGAGAGAGAGGAGAGAGAGAGAGGAGATGGTGGGGGGGAAGGAGACTTGATCAGAAAGAATGTCACGATCTGGGAAGTTAGATGTGTGTGTGTGTGTGTGTGTGTGTGTGTGTGTTGTGTTGTGTGTTTGTGTTCTGTGGTGCGCGCACGCGCGCGATGGCGGCCGCGAGAGTTGCCGTGTGAATAGTATGGGCCGACTATGGACGGTTGGTGGAGGTGCTATTGTTAGTTTTGGGACCATTGGATGTGCTTTTTCTCTTCCCCTCCTTTAGAAGAATCGTTCTTCACTTCTTCAGGTTACAGTTTGGTGGAAGAAAATCAAACGTAGTTTTCCAGATGTCTGAGAGCGGAGGAGAGAGAGAGCGAGGAGAGAGAGAGAGAGGGAAGAGGAGAGAGCGAGGAGAAGACAAGGAGATGAGAGAGAGAGGAGAGGAACAAGAGAGAGAGAGATAGAGCGAGATAAGACGAGAGAGACTTTCACCACGTTGATAATATCTATCGGCTCTTATGGCCAGAATATGGGGAGCTGGGACAGGGGGAAGGGGGGCGGGGAGGGGGGGGGGAATCTGGCGGGACAAATGGAAACATACATGTCACAGACAAAATTTAAAAAAAAGGTAAAATCAACACACACACACTCACACACCTACCAC
>JADBJO010025063.1:0-5000 GCA_016801955.1 Conus betulinus
TCCCTGAGAAAACTGAATTGTACAGACTGTGGTATATTTTGGAAAATGTTTGATACACAGATAAAACCTCTTCTTACTTATGCAGCTGAAATTTGGGGCTTACATGAAAATTTGCAGATGAAAAAAAGTACATACGTATGCTATGAAGCGTTTTCCTTCAAGTACCTATTCATTCATCCAACACCGTTTTATATGGAAATGGGCAGATACCCTTTTGTATATAAGTACATTTGTGAAATGTATTAAGTACTGGTTGAAGATCTTGAAGCTACCCCAGTCCCGTTTGAGCAGGCAAGCCTATGATATGATGCTTTTAGAAATGGAAAAAAGGTAAAGAAAACTGGGCTTATAAAGTAAGAAAGTCCTTTCAGAACAGGGGTTTTGGAATAGTGTGGATGACCCAGGAAGTAGGAAATGAGCAACAGTTCATTGCGGAATTTAAAGACAGGCTTATTTGTTCTTTTAAACAGAATTGGCACTCAGATATGGAAAGTAAAGAAAAATATCGCTGGTTTTTTTTCATTTAAGAATGTGTTCCATCCTGAAAAGTTTTCTCAATGTCATAACAGATAGATGGCACAGAATAAAATTACGCAAGATTTTTAGGTGAGAACTTTAGGTTTTAATGCGAACAAAAGATGGTTTGAATGAAGGATAGTGAAAGTTTAAGATAATACATTATAAGAGATATCTGAATGAATATTATCATTCATCGCATGTGGAGAGATCAGTAAAATACAATGACATCATTTAATGAGTGTTCTATGGTCGAGTCAGTGTCTTTTTTTTCTTTTTTTTTTTCTTTTTTTTTTTGTTTTTAACTTTACTGCATTACTCCTGTGCGTTGAGGTGAGGACATAACGAAATGTTACGACTTTATTTTGTTTTTGTTTAACTTTGATTTGATACACACTAGGAATGAAAGTGTACTATTTGTTTGCAGGAAAGGAAGAGGGAATGTTGTTTTTTCTGTTACCTCCCCCCCCCCCCCCCCCCTTGTTCAAAAGACCTCATTGGTAATGATCATAGTAAAATAGCAAAGTGTCAAAGTCTCTCTCTCTTCCTCACCTTCTCTCCCTCTCAGTCTCCCTCTCCTCCTCTCTCCTCCTCTTCTCTCTTCTCTCTCTCTCTCTGTGCATCCCATGCAATATTTCATGCTCTCCAAATGAAGCACGTGTTCCTCCCTTTTGCATTTTGATTTTGTTTTATTCCCAGAACCTATACGTTCACTACCGATCAGTTTGTAGTTGTATTTATTCACATAACAAATTCAAAAGCTAAATATATATATATATATATATGTGTGGGTGTGTGTGTGTGTGTGTGTGTGTGTGTGCTGTGTGTACTATATACGTAATATATATATATATATATATATATATGTATGTTGTGTGTGTGTGTGTGTGTGGGTGTGGTGTGTGGTGTGTGTTGTGTGTGTGTGTGTGTGTGTTAGGATGAGAAATTATCCTTTTTTTTTCCTTTTATGTCTCTAAGACAACCCACTCTTATGTTTCAATGGATTTAGGTTTGCCTGTAGTTCATATTCGACACGATTTGAGGTGTATGTACGTTTCTTTGGTGCAAAAAACATACAGCTTGTCGTGTAGATGGGAGGGGAGAGAGATACAGAACTGAGAGTTCTCATTTATTACTTCCATCTGCAGCTAGACGCCCAAATCAAGGGGGACTTAACCTTCGCTTAATGGTTGTCTGCCTTGACTGTAAATCAGCGTTTGACTTCGGACCGCCAAAAGGGGGAGTCAGTCACTCTGTTGGTGGACACGGAACTAGTCGCAGGGTGTGGTCTCAGGTCGATTTGCAGCCAGAACGTTAATAAAACCACCACTAGGCTAGCAAAAAAGAAAGAAAGAACCGAAAGAAAGAAACCAGAGAGGAGAGAGCGAGAGAGAGAGAGGAAGAGAGAGAAGAGAGAGAGAGAGGAGAGGGAGAGAGACGCTTCAGAAGTTCAGATATGTTTTTATTGACAATGGCCTACAGAGCCTCTATGTCAAGGGGGTATACATGAATATTTGCTGCCGAAAAAAGAAAGTTTATTATGCAAAGAAGCATGAATTGCAACGGATTACGTAAATGTTAATGATGAGGCTCGAAGCCATGTAGAAGAAAAAGAAAAATAATGTCGTGCTTTTCGTCACTCAAATGAATATGTAAATTTTTTTTTTTATTTTTTCAGTCACACCATGACCATAAACACAAGGTGCCTCATACCCCAGGCAAATATATATTCACTGTTATAAATCTTCCTGCACTGTCACATCTATCTTTTTCCGTCCGCTTCATCATTAACTATACTGGAGCAAGAAAACAAAACCTTTTCTTAATAAGGTCATCAAGTTTTGCGCTGGAATACATAAAAACAAACAACTCCAACATTAGAAGTTCTTACCGAGCATTTCTTTTTCCTAACATTAGATGCCTCTGCCACACACTTAGCCAAAAGAGTTTGATATCATATTATTGGAATTGTAAGAGGAGAGGAACAAACTATATAGGTTATGATTTTCTGTCGCAGTAGTATATTGGAAAGTTGAAGACATGGAGGGAGAGAGAGAGAGAGAGAGAGAGGAGAGGAGGAGAGAGAGAGAGAGAGAGAGAGAGACAGGAGAGAGAGAGAGAGAGTTGAGGGGAGAGAGAGAGGGAGAGGAGAGAGAGAGAGAGAGGAGGGAGCTGAGTCGAGGGCGGGGGAGGAGGAGAGAGAGAGCGAGAGAGAGAGGAGAAGAGAGAGAGGGATAGAGAGAGCTCGAGGGAGAGGGGAGAGAGAGACAGACTTACTTTAAAAACAACTTTTCCAGAGGCGAATTTGCCGGTACGGAGGAGTGATGAGAGAACCGACTCTTCTCTGCTGGTCTGTCTCTCCATATTTATCTGTATTTCCTGGTCTGCGTTGAAACTACCGACTTTTCCACGTTTACTGTCTCTACATAAATTTCCTCCCGCTCTCCGTTCCCCTGTACACCCTCTACTTGCCTCTACTTCAAACATTCCCCCCTCCTCTACCCCTCCCTACCTGCCTTTATCTGCACTTTATCTGTCTTGTACCCCTGTCCCCCCCCCCCCACCCCTCTCTCTCTCTCTCTCTCTCTCTCTCCTCTCTCTCTCTTAACTCCATGAGAATTTTGGGGGGCCGCCGCAAAGAAGAACTGTATATTAGATACCACGTTTGTTCAAATGCGTCATACCCTGACCCAGGGCAATGTGTTTATATAGTAATTGCACATCAAGACATAGACAAAACAAAGAACAGGACAAGACACAATGCATTTCGACCTCTTGGATCTTCTTCAGGAGCAAAAAAAAAAAAAAAATAAACATTTAACATTTAGTACCAGTACGAACAAAGAACGCAGAGAGTCACTTAACTTTCTATGTATTCGGCACCCGCAAATAAATGGCCGCCAGATATTTTAAGATAAGATATTTATATTATAATTATTGAAAAAATTAAGTGGATAATAAACAACAGAAGATACAATACGAACTAGACAGTTTGACATTCATTTTCGTTTTCAGTTTCTATCCTTTTTGTTATTTGTAAATATCAACATAATGTTATATGTCGGCGTGATTCGGTGATTCGTCCAATTTTTTGTAAACTTTCTTGCGATTTGACACACAGAGAGCCTGCATCCTGTCTTTGTTGTCCTATGTATGCGGCTCTTCCTTCTTTTCTTTTTAACCTTCACCTAAGAGAAGAGATTTGATTTCACCCGCATCCGTTTGTTTGTTTGTTTGTTTGTGTGTCCCCACAATTAGGCAAAACATACAGAGCTGATTTTCATAAACAAAAAGTTGGTATAAAAGTGGAACTAGGTATAAGGATGAGATTCTCTAAACTGTTTGTGTGGATCTTTACAGCGGCTCTGAACCAAAGGTTGGGTCCAAAACATATTCAGGAAGATAAGCCATAGTCTGGGGAACCAATAGTTATGAAACTGCAAAAGATTCTAAGGATGATCCTGAAAATATTGACGCGAATAAATGGTGCTGGTCTGGATCAAGATGCGGTAGGGTCCTTTGGACATTGGGAAGGTATGAGCTCTTCCAGTGTCTTAGTATTTATTCTCTCTCTCTCTCCTCTCTCATCTCTCTCTCTCTCTCTCTCTCTCATCTCTCCTCTCTCTGTGTGTTGTGTGTGTGTGTGTGTGTGTGTGTGTGTGTGTGTGTGTGTGGTGTGTGTGTGTGTGTGTGTGTCGTCAGTACAACACTATGTTTAATCTGACAGTAAATGGGTCTCAGTCAGTCAGTCAGTGTGTGTGTGGTGTGAGTGTGTGTGTGTGTGGTGCGCGCGCGTGCGCGTGTGCGGGTGGTGGATGCATGTGTGCGTGCAGGTGTGTGTGTGTGTGTGTGTCTGCGCGTGCGTGTGTATGCATGCATATGTGTTTGTGTGTGTGTGTGTGTGTGTGTGTGTGGTGTGTGTGGTGTGTATGTGTGTGTGTGTGTGGTGAGTATGGTGTGTGTGTGTGTGTGTTTAAGTGTGTATGTGTGTGTTTGTTTGTTTGTGTGTGTTGCATCCCTTTTTCTCACCACCTTACATCCCCTCCCCCCAAAGATGGTTACTTGTTTTCTCTCCCGCGCGTCCCCCAAATGTTAGTCTTTTACACTGTGGTTTTTGTTTCATTCACATGAACAAATCACTACTTAGATTTTTTTTTTTCTTCAATCGATGAAACAGATACCAGATATATGGACTTGGAATATTCTTCTTTATTTAATGTCCTAGGCACCATTCTCCTTTACCTACCACACTGGCGTGTGTAGGTTTGCAGGACGCAAATGTTTATATGCTCAAGATTGGGGTGTCCTATTGTATTTGTTTGGTTGTGGGTGATGGAAGGAGAGATCAGGAGGGTAGACGTGAGAACGTCCTGATTCATGACCCACCGCTGCTGATAGAATGCCGCAATCAAAGGGGACGAACCTTCGCCTAACGTCGGTCTGTCCAGACCGTACAAATCAGCCGGGACATTTACAACCAGCAC
>JADBJO010025063.1:12500-24272 GCA_016801955.1 Conus betulinus
CCCCATCTTCCTCCTTGTCGCTAGACGCCCAAATCAAAGGAGGCTAAACCATCGCTTGACGCTTCCTGCCTTGACTGTAAATCAGCACGGAACGTCGGACCGTCGGCAGGGGGAGTCACCCCGGTGGTGGACTCGGAGCTAGTAACGGGGGTGATCTCAGGTCGATTTGCTGCCAGAACGTTGATAAAACCGCCACGGAGAGAGAGAGGAGGAGAGAAAGAGAGAGAGAGAGAGAGAGAGCGAGAGAGGAGAGAGGGAGAGGAGAGAGGGGAGAGAGAGAGAGAGAGAGAGGGAGGGGAGAGGGAGAGAGAGAGAGAGGGGGGGGGGGGTCTTGACGTTTTCTGTCCCACATTTCCGCATCCGCTGCACCCCATCCTGCGTCTCTCATCCCCATCCCTTCTTCCTGTCTCTCTCCTCTCTCTCTGTTTCTCAGGTTATGCTATGGTGACGCAGACAAGGGAGCGTTGGATCTGCAGACAGTGAGACTGTGAAAAAAAAGCACGAGGAAAGATAATAAGCTGAAAGGAAATGATGCTTCTAAATGTTTTCACATATTTGTTCTGATTCGTAACGATGCCAAATCCATTCTGATGAATGACATAAAGATCACAGGATGTTCACTTACATTTTCCTTGATCTCAATAAATCAATTGCAGCATAACCTTTTTCTGTTGATTTTATTATGCTTTTACCCACGGAATACACAAACTATTTTTTTTTCAGTGTCTGTAATGCTTGCTTTAAATATGAGAATGTATTAGACATTTCTTCTATTCCCAACGATGCTCTTCTGTAGAAAAGTCAGAGTGTCACTCCTTTGAATGAGAAGAAATTCTACAGTCATGTATGTAAGCCTACACCAAGAAAAGAGTCGCTTGTCACCTGTGGCTTTTCTTAGACTTACACTTTTGTATTTTTTTCCCATTCGTGTTCCTTTTACTGGCCTGGGTAAAACGGGTTTAAAATTAGATGATTATTTTTGTAAGATTCAATCTTTATACATGGTAGCCCTCACATTTTTGTCAAAAACAGACAAAGACTGCATCACGAATCACAAATGTGACATTGAAATGTGCGCTTTGTAACCAACATCTAATCATAACAAGGTTATATGCACATAGTGATCAAATGAAAAAGGTAGTTTAAACCAAAATCTGGTGTCTCACACATTTCCTCTATACATGCGACACCGTAAGAATAATTGGTAAAGTTTCAATTTCACAAGTTTCTGATACAGAAAAAAAAAACATCACGGATATATGCGTGAAAAAAACGCCAAAAATTTCTTTTAAAAAAAAGGTTGCCAAATCGACCCCTGTCACCCTGAATGCAGTTGTAAATTTGAAGTGACAAGAACTTATTTCATGGTGCAAGTTCATGTTTGAGTACTCATTTATCTTTAACGCAGTCAAGGTAACAAAGCATGAAAGTACACGCACATCTTTGTGTTTGTGTGCGTGTGTTTATGCCTGTAATCGTACGAGTACACAGGTGTGTGAGTTCAAGTGCTCTGAACACCCACCACCCCACCCCACCCACCCCCTGCCAACTCCTCTCACATCTCCGCCCCTTCTTCTCCCCCTCCCCCAACCTCCACATTCCCCAACCTTACCGAAGTCAAAAAAAAAGAAAATCAAAAATCTTTAAGCGCACTATGGGGAGAAAAGTTTTTAAAACAAAACCCGTCATAGCAACACGCCGTTCAGCAACTGCTACAGGCAGTGCAGGATTGTGCATCGCTTCCCCCATCCCACACCCGTATCTCTCCCTTCGACTTTTCCTTCTGTTCAGCAACTTTTTTGCCTGAGTGTGCTTGAATCTCTGAGCGAGAATGAGTTCTGACTAAACTTCCATCACCATCCAATCCCAGCTCCCCCTGCACCTTCTCCACCGTCTCCCCTTCTTCGCCCACCATACACCATAACACACCATCCTTCTTCTCCTCCACCACAAAACCCATAACACACCGTCCTTCTGCTCCTCCACCACACACCACCCGTAACACCCACCGTCCATCTCTCCACCACACACCACACTAACAACACCGTCCTCATCTCACCACACACCCATAAACACACCGGCCTTCTGGCGCCTCCACCACACACCCATAACACAACCGTCCTCTGCGCCTCCACCACCACACCATAACACACCGTCCTTCGTCGCCTCACCACCACACACCCATAACACACCATCGCCCTTCCTCCTCCACCACACAACCCATAAACACACCGGCCCTCTTCTCCTCTACCACACACCCATAAACACCCACCATCTCCTTCGCCTCCACCACACACCCATAACACACCGTCCCTCTTCTCCTCTACCACACACCATAACAACACCATCTCCCTTCTCCTCAACCACACACCCATAACACACCGTCCCTCTTCTCCTCTAACCACACACCCATAACACACCATCTCCTTCTCCTCCATCCCACACACACCCACAACACATCGTCTAACTTCTCCTGCACCACACACCCATAAACACACCGCCCTTCTTCTCCTCCACCACACACACCATAACACATCGTCCTTCTCCTCCACACCACACACCCATAACACACACCGTCTTCTTCTCCTCCTCCACCACACACCAATAACACACCGTCCTTCTTCTCGCTCCACCACACCTATAAACACACCGTCCTTCTTCTCCTCAACCACACACACCATAACACAACCGTCCTTCTTCTCCTCCACCACACACCCATAACACACCGTCCTTCTTCTCCTCACCACCACACACCCATAACACACCAGTCCTTCTTCTCCGCCACCCACACACCCATAACATATCGTCTCCCTTCTTCCTCCACCACACCCATAACACACCGTCCTCTCCACCTCCACCACACCCCATAACACACCGTCGCCCTTCTCATCCACCACGCACCCATAACACACCGTCCGTCTTCTCCTCCACACACACCCATAAACACACCGTCTTCCTTTTCCTCCACCACACACCCATAACACACCGTCCTTCTTCTCCCCCACCACACCACCCATAACACACCGTCCTTCTTCTCCACCACACCCATAACACGCCGTCCTTCTTCTCCTCCACCACACACCCATAACACACCATCTCCCGTCTCCACCACACACCCAGAACACACCGCCCCCTTTCCCCTCACACCACACACCCATAAAAACACCGTCCTTCTTCTCCTCCACCACATAACCTATAAACACACCGTCCTTCTTCTCCTCCGCCACACACCACCAACACATCGTCTCCCTTCTCCTCCACCACACACCATAACACACGTCCTTCTTCTCCTTCACACACACACCCATACACACACCGCTTCTTCTCCTCCCACCACACCCATAACACATCGGTCCTTCTTCTCCTCTCACCACACACCCATAGCACACCGCTCCTTCTCCTCCACCACACACCCAAAAACACATCGTCTCCCTTTTTCTCCACCACCACAACCCATAACACACACGTCCTGCGTCTCCTCCTACCGCTATCCAGAAACAAACGTCCTTCTTCTCGAGCCAACACATACCCCTTAAACACACGTCCTTCTTCTCCCTCCACCACACACCACAAAACACATCGCCTCCCTTCTCCTCCACCACACACCCATAAACACACGTCTTCTTTCCTCCACCACACACCCATAACACACCGTCCTTCTTTCTCCTCCACCACACACCATAACACACCCGTCCCGTCTTCTCCTCCACCACACACCCATAACACACAACGTCCTTCTTCTCCTCCACCACACACCCATACACACACGTCCTACCTTCTCCTCCACCACACACCCATAATCACACCGTCCTTCTTCTCCTCCACCACCACACCCATAACACACCGTCTCCCTTCTCCTCCACTACACACCCATAACACACGTCCTTCTTCTCCTCCACCACACACCCATAAACACACCGTCCTTCTTCTCCTGCACCACACACCCACAAAAACATCGTCTCCCTTCTCCTCCACCACAACACCCATAACACACCGTCCTTCTTCTCCTCCACCACAACCCATAGCACACCGTCCTTCACCACCTCCACCACATACCATAACACACCCGTCCTTCTTCTCCTCCACCACACCCATAACACACCGTCCTTCTTCTCCTCCACCACACACCATAAACACACCGTCCTTCTTCTCCTCACCACACACCCATAACACACCGTCCTTCTTCTCCTACCCACACACCCATATAACACACCGTCCGTCTTTCTCCTCCACCCACACACCCATAAAAACACCGTCCTTCTTCTCCCTCCACCACACACATAAACACACCGTCCTTCTTCTCCTACACCACATACCATAACACACACCGTCCTTCTTCTCCTCCACCACACACCCATAACACACCACGTCCGTTCTTCTCCTCCACCACACCCATAAACACACCGTCCTTCTTCTCTACCACCACACACCCATAACACACCGCCCTTCTCCTCCACCACACAACCCATAACACACGTCCTTCGTTCTCCTCCACTAACACCATAGCACACCGTCCTTCTCCTCCACCACATACCCATAACACACCGTCCTTCTTCTCCTCACCACACCACCCCATAAACACACCGTTCTTCTTCTCCTCCACCACACACCCATAACACACCGTCTCTTCTCCTCCACCAACACACCCATAAAACACCGTCCTTCTTCTCCTCCACCACACACCCATAGCACACCGTCCTTTTTTCTCCCCCACACACCCATAACACACCGTCTCCCTTCTCCTCCACCACACACCCATAACACACACCTCTCCCTTCTCTCCTCCACCCACACACACAAACACACCGCCCTTCTTCTCCTCCACCACACACCCATAACACACCGCCCTTCTTCTCCTCCACCACACACACCCATAACACAGCGTCGTCCCCTTCTCCTCCACCACAAACCCATAACACACCGTCCTCTTCTCCTCCACCACACACCCATAAACACACCGTCCTTCTTCCCTCCACCACACACCCATAAACACCACCCCTTCCTCCTTCCAAACAACACTCTGACAAGGATACAACATTCGGTAAACGAGGAGTTTTGCGGCTAATCCCTCTTCCATCCTTCTCCCCTTCCTCTCCCTCAACATTGTTTTCGGCTAATACGGATTGCTAACAAAGAACTTGACCACCGTCCGTCCCATATCCTCGCTTTCTGTCCCCCCCCATATTCACTCCACCCTAGGCCCTACCCTACCCCCATCGCCGCTTCTGCTACTGCTGTGCTACAAGAATGGTTCACCCCCAGCCCCGATCCCCAACCCCTGGCTATCACGAGGTGCCCTGTTAGTTCCGATTTCCATTTTACTTCTACCCTGAGACAAGTTCGGGACAAACGTGCTTGCTGTTTAAAACTTTCAATCAGGGCAGCATAAAAAGTATCGGGTGACCATCTTTCTCTCAGTAATGGTCAACAACGGTCACAAGATCTGGCTTACCTGAGACCAAACAAACACTGGCCATTGCTAAGTGCTAGACCTGCTTTGTCGAGTCAGTTGGTTCACGGTCAAAATCACGTCTTTTGAACAAAAAAGTCTAGTTCATAGAGAGGGACGTGGAATATCATCGACCAGAAAATGAAAGTAAAAAGAGGAGCTGATTCAGTTCATGTGACCTGGGGATTCTTTTCAGAGAGCACATAAGAGCTCATGGCGAAAAGCTTGGCCGTTCCCCCCCGTGTCTGGAGTTGTACTGTCGTCGCCTGTCAAAAGAACAGCGACGAGTTAGGCTATACGGAGTACGCACGGCAGTTGCTTGATGGTGGTAATTTTTGCGGTGGGCTCTGCAATCATGAATACAGGTTGGTACACGCATGGGAACGCTCCCGTGGAGGTTTCTGTCGTGTCACACCCAGTGGCCATTCAGAAGGGTATCTGCCCAGGGAGTAATTATGTCCCTTCACGTGTGAATGGAATTGCCCTTGTGCGTGCCTGCACCCTATGTGAACACTGTGCAGGCTTCCAAAGGTGGTGCAGGATTACCCCCAGCTGGTTTGTTCGGCAGTCGAGGACAGTACTTCTCTGGGTCCTACCCCCGCACATTCGGGTGGTATTTTGTTTTCTTTTCTCAACTTTCCAGAATTCTAAAACATAAGAAGTCAACAGTCGTGACCTTGACAGAAAAACGACAGATATGACAGAGGGAGAAGGAAGCGAGACGAGATCTCTCCGGATGAACCAAAGGGGAAATAGCTGTCGGATGTGTCCAAAGTTTCGTTAGTCTTTCGTCCCACGGCGACTCTACCAATCAGGAACGACATCAGCCATCGAAAGAAAAGAAGACAGAGGACCCGTATGGGAAAGCGACATTACTCTTACTGTCGAGTTGAAAATGTTTAATGTAGAAGACGGTGTGTTGTGACAGCTTCTCTCTTGCGGATGACGCTAATTAATCATCTCTTCATTACATGCCTGCCTGTGTGTCAGAAGGAAACAGACTTTCAGGGTATAGTTACTGAAATTCTATCAATTGATCTATTTTGTTTCATTATATGTGCTCTCAAACATGTGCTCTGAAACACACACAAACACACACACACACACACACACACACCACACACACACACACACACACACACACACACACTTCCCATAAATGTTTTCGCTCTCCTGGTGCTGTATCGAAAATATGATCATGCATGAAAAGACATCAGAAATTCAACTCCATCAATAATTTACAAAAAAAAAAAGGACAAAGAAAAAACTGCGGTGGACAGCATGATCAAATCCACATTCCGTCCAATGGGAGTAATTTAACAATAGCCATATCAACGTCCAAACCTCTCCAAATTTCCATTGATTTAGGCTGGAGGGACGGTACACTTTTTACTTTGCTATTTACGAGCGGCGTGGTGTTTACACTATGAGAGGGTGCTCGGTACAAGAGATCTTAAACATGCGCGAAGAGAGAGAGAGAGACGGAGAGAGAGAGAAGAGAGAGAGAGAGATGAGAGAGAGAGAAGAGGAGAGGAGAGAGAGAGAGAGAAGCTGACAACAAACAATGGAGTGAAGTTTGCAGAAGGTACGGAGACAGCAAAGAAGAAATATAGGAAATCATAAGATGAAAGGAAACGATGATGCGTGACGTATTTGCTCATGTTTGCTGATTTGTAATAACCAATAATCCATTCTGACGAACGAATAATTAATAAGAGAATAAATACTTCCACCCTTATTTTGCCTG
Organism: Conus betulinus; assembly: GCA_016801955.1. Taxonomy (NCBI): domain Eukaryota; kingdom Metazoa; phylum Mollusca; class Gastropoda; order Neogastropoda; family Conidae; genus Conus; species Conus betulinus. The sequence goes on from JADBJO010025063.1 coordinate 19,697, forward strand.
CCCCAATAAATTGATGGAGGCATAACCGTCCCTTTTGCTGTCGTTGTTTTTCGTTCTTCCACAATAACCACATGAGGTACCTCTTGAGTGATTGTAATGCTTGTTTTGAACTATCATAGATGATTCATGGCCCGATCATTGAATTATACTGGCGTTCCTCTCTCTTTACATCCGACAGTGCCTTTGTGGTGAATAGGAAAATCAGAGTAATTGGTTTGCACATGACAAAGTGATAAGTTGATACACTGGGCACACCAAAAAAATATGAAACGTAAAGAAAACACAATACGTGGAAACAGTGATCCCATGAAAATGAAACGAACCAGGGAATGTTTTGAGCCTGAGGCTCCTTGTCGGTGGTGAGAAGAAAAGAAACAGGTCCAGTCATGTGGTTGTTAACAAGTACAGAGTGAAGACAACCATCGAGGGGCAGTCAAGCTTGGGATGAGACAAGTGGAAAGGGGACTGAGATTCCAAATTCAGACTCAATGAGGTTGCACTCAGAGTGGAGGGCAGTAAATGGATCAATTGAACGAAAATTGGTCGTTGAAAATAAATCCTCTATGTATCCCGGTTCACTCGTAATAATGCGGTGTGAGTGCGCGGGCGCGTGTTTATTTGTGTGTGCATGTACGGCGTACGAAATGTGGACTTGCGCGCCCCTGTCCAAGACAGACAGACAGACAGTCCAGAGAGAGAGTGGCGAGAAGTGGCAAGACAGATGAGAGAGAGAAGAGGAGAGAGAGAGAGAGAGAGAAAGTTGTGTGGTGTGTGTGTGTGTTTTCCAAGAGTGCTTTTTTGTTGTTTATCGCCCCACTTTCCCCCAAAGTTCCCAGCCTCCCCCCCTCGCCCTCCCCGATCCTTGCCACCGTTTGCGCCCCTCACCTAAGTCTAGAAAAAAAAGGAAAAATAACAAAAATCTGAAAATGTGTTCTGGTGGATATGAAATCACAACATAAACGACCCGCCGTTCACCAAATGATGTAGACAATGATGTTAGACCATGCACTGCCTTCACCCACCCTTACGCCCTGCACCTTTCCACTTCCTCCCCATTTCACACCATTTTGTTGATTTGCGCTGTTCATTCCGTTGAAGACGAGAAGTTCTTTTTACTTTAGATTAACCCACCATCGCCACCTAAACTTCATCTCTCCCCCCCCCCCCTGCCCCCCCCCCTTTTTTTTTTTTTTTTTTTCCCTGGGGGTCCCTTGGGGGGGGAGGCCTGTGGGGTTCACTACTCTGAAACCTGATTCGCTCAAACAACCATTTTTGGCAAGGGTACTTGAGTCCGGAAAACGAGAAGTTTTGTAGCCATCCTCCTTCTTCCCCTGGCAACTGCCCCCCCCCCCCCCCCCCCCCCTCCCCTCCCCCCTCCCCGCCTCCCCGCTCAGCTTTCTTCTTGGCTATTGTAGAACAGTACAAAGATTTTGGACCTCAGCCATCCTCATTTTCCACCATCCGTCCCTTCCTTGTTTTCCTCCTTCAACATTTACCCAGCTTTACCACCCCCACAACCCCCCCCCCCCCCCCCCCCAGCATCCCTATTAACTGCTCCTTCTGGAAGAAATTTATCCACCCCTGCCTGATAGTTTCAGTTACCATTTACAACCACGCGGAGACTAGTAGTTCGTGTAAGAGAGAACATCAGGGGAGCGTTGGAAGCATGGGCTGACCATCCCCGTCGCAATAACGGACTAACGACGGTTGCGGAGTCTGTCTTTCCTAGTGCTCAATGTTTTGACTGTTTTGACCTTTGCTGAGCGCTGTGTCTGCTGTAGTATTTTATCGAATCAGTACATGTAGCTACGTTCCTACAGTGCGGCATCAATCCTTTGGACGGGGGGGTTGGGGGGGGGGGGTTATCATGGCGACCTCAACTGTTTTTTTTTACCATGGCAACTGTTTACCGAGTGAAGCGCGGGGCGGGAAGGGGGCTTGGGCCAATCGCTATCGTTGTGTTTTTCGTTTGTCTTTTGTCTTTCTTCGGATCGCCTCTTCCCAATCCTTTGTTATGTGCCACTTCCCTTTCAGGCGCGAGACCTCTCGGCGATATTTTTTGTCATGGTTCCCTTTTAATTTACCTTTTATTTTTTCGTTGTCGAAAATCCAATTTTGGTGTGGGGGGGGGTTGTGTGTGTGGGGTGGTTGTTGTGGTGTGGTGGTTGTGTGGTGGTGTTGGGTGTGTGTGTGGGTTTTTTTAACTTTCTTTCTTTTCGACCTCGTAGCCTCCCCATTGGTTTATGGTGTGGAAATGTAACACACATGTATCAGCTTGTTTTTTTTTTGGTTTTTCCCTGTAAAGATGGTGCAAAGCACATGGCCTTTTGTTGGGGTGCTTTTACGTCCGTCGAGGCAGGATTCCAGTTGAAGACAATGGGAAGGAGGGGGTGGGGAAGGCTTGTTTGGCTTCTGCAGGTTCCTCGTACTTTCTTTTTTTCTTTTGGTGTTGTAATTTTCCCCTTTCCCCAGGAAATGGAGGGGGGCAAAGTCAATCAGTTTTTATATATTTGATAGGTACGTTCATGTGTTTTTCTTGGGGGAAGTGTGTGCCAGGTGTCATTCAATCCAATGGCCTTTTGTTGCTGGCTTCCCACGACCCTACCGTCGGATTTTACATCTTTGTTGTTTTTTTTCTTTCTATCTCCAATGTGGGACGTCAGGTCCTGACGTCCTGGGCATGGGTAATTATTAAGCTGATTTTTTCATTTTTTTTTTGACACTCAGTGCTCTCAGGAATATAGGTTCCTTGGCTATTGAACCTGCCTTATGAAGGCCGAGAAAGGTCAGTTCCTGTAGAAGGGGGACCCAGGGGGGGGAGAAGCTAGCATGAATATATATAGGAGAAAAAGGGAGAAAAGGATGGGAAATAAGAAAAGACGTGTTTAGTCCATTATCTATGGGACTGTGTGCGCTCCTTCGAAGTTTTTCTCATATCAGCAATCCAACATCCACAGGGCAGACAGGCAGTACATACCGAGTGGAAGCGGACAGCAGTACGAGATCTTCAGACATAACAAATCGGGGAAGGTGACGGTCGCGTGACCGTCAGTTCATAGGTTAGTTTTTCTATCACGGGACTGCGTCGTCAAGCAGGACTCTGGTGGGGGGGGGGGAGAAATGAAAGAACTTGGGGAAAAAAACAATCCAGGGGGGGGATCAGCCCCACTGGAAAAAAGGGATTGTGTGGATGACCCGTTATGGAACAGCGACATTATCTCTATCGCCTCGTCCCCAAATGTCAAGATTACAGAAGACGATGGTCACGGGTTGTTGTTTCCGAGCGGGGGATGCCTTGTCCTTATCCCACCCACAATCCACCAAGTCCCTGTGTGTCCCCCCCCCCTTAGTGACGAACCAATTAGCATTCCCCCAAAGGCATTTGGTTTGTTTGTCGACGCCTGCTGTTACGGTCTCTCTTCACCTGTTTTTAATCCTCTCCCTCTCTCCCCTCTCTCCTCTCCCCGCTTCCGACCCCAACCCTCTCCCCTCTCTCTCTCTCTCCTCTCATCTTCACACACCCCAACCACAACCCAACACACACACACACACACGACCCACACGCCACTCGCGCGCGCGCGCGGCGCGCACACCACACACACACAACACACACCCCACCAAACACCACACCCACACAACACACAACCTTTCCGTTAACTCCCCCCTCCCCTTCCATTACTCCAAGCAACATGTTCTGGAAAGTGTGCTTCATATTCGTTCGGTAAAAAAAAAAAAAATCTCGCTGCTACCACCCTCCCCTTCTCCTCCCCCCTATCACCCCCCCTGTTCAGCTTTTCCACCACTGAAAACCAACACAAAGCAATTGCAACCACCCATCGCCATCACCCCTCCCACCTTTTTTGCATTCCCCCGAAAGATTTCTTCCATGCCAGCCTTTTCAAACCCACTCCACTCCTTACCGTCGGCTCCCCTTAACAATGGTCCCACATCCCACCCCCAGCCCCTGAAACATGGTGGTCCCTTAGTTTTCCGGATTTGTCCATTTTCGCGTCCCTGCAAAACTAGTTTCCCCTGTCAGTTTGGTCTGGGTGTTTAAAGTTATTTCAGTAGGGCTACGTAAGGAAGCATGACGTGGTACCGTCCCCCCCCCTCTTTTTTCCCGGTTAATGTACAACGACTTTCAACTGGTCCCCCCCCCCCCCCTTTCCCCACCCCTTTTTTTCTTAAGCTCAGTCCCAAACATGCATAATCCCCTTGTAAAGTTTTGTTTATGCAGCGTTTTGTCCAATCCCAGTAACATATAAGCCTTAGCTTTAACAGTGGCAGTGGTGTTTTGTACCTTCACTGCCTACTTGGTCACTGCTGTCCTGAGTAAGCCCATGGTTAAATCTTCTTTTTGTTTTTTGTTTATTTTGTTTTGTTGGTTTTTTTTTTCCTCTATAATCCGCCACCGCTTTCTTTTTTTTTTTTTTTTTTTTCTTTGTTTTCACCCCCTTTATTTTATTGTGGGAAGGGTCGTAGTGCTCGTTTTTCCACTGACAGAATGTCCCCCTTTTTTTAATGTTGCCCTATTTTTTTGGGTTTTTTTTCTTTTTCAACTTCATATTTATCATGG
>JADBJO010025064.1:0-7500 GCA_016801955.1 Conus betulinus
TGGGGTGATTACAGATTACATAAAATTCTGTACTGATCTCATTGTTCCCACAAAGTCTGTCAAATTATTCCCTAACAATAAGCCATGGGTATCGAAAGCGGTCAAAACAACATCAAATGAAAAGAAGATAGCATGCTGTCAGAAGGATCGTGCTTTGTGTGATGATATTCAAAAGAAACTAACAAAAGAAATAAAAGAAGCAAAGATAGAATACAGAAAAAAGATTGAACACAAATTTCAGTTGGGAAACATGAGAGAGGCCTGGAAAGGTATCAAAACGTTAGCAGGGGAAGAAAAAAGTTTAAATCTACCTCCAGTGGTATGACCCCTCATGAAGAAAAGGAATTCTGTGAAAAATTAAATTCCTTTTATTGTCGTTTCGATCTTAAACATGATTTTAATGTTGAAATAGTCTTAATTAGACAAGAACTCATGAACGAAACGATCGTGGTAGAAGAAATTGAAGAGTATGAGGGTTCGGTCTGTCCTTTCAAAGATAAATGTGCAAAAAGCAGGAGGCCCTGATGGCTTGGATGGTAAACTCCTGAAATCATGTAGTTCGCAGCTTGCAGGTCCTTTTACCAAGCTTTTTTTTTTTTTTTTTTTTTACCGATCTTTGCAACAACACATTGTCCCTGTGATTTGGAAAAAGTTTGTGATATGTCCTGTGCCAAAAAGCAAAACAAAACAAAACAAACAAACAAACAAAAAAAAAAACCCCGCAGTCCCCAAACTCTTAACGTTTATCGACCTGTTGGTTTAACGTCTATTCTTATGAAATGTTTTGAACGGATTTTTATTAAAAGACTCTTAGTGCAGACTCGGGATCAGCTTGATCCCCTTCAGTTTGCATATAAAACACACAGAGGCACTGAAGACGCCACACTTTTACTTCTCCATCATGTTTTTTACACTTAGAAAAGCCCAAGTCGTTCGCTCCTATTCTGTTTGTTGACTTTTTCTGCCTTCAACACTATACAGCCTCATCTTTTGGCCAGTAAACTAAAGCAACTTGGCATCTCCTCTTATCTCATTCTCTGGATTATCGATTTTCTGGTAATCGCCCCCAGTGGTTTCGCTTCCAAAACTCTGTTTCATCAGTTTCTTATACATCAACGGGTGCTCCCCAAGGTACAGTTCTTTCTCCTCCTGTCTGTTTACTCTCTCTACACTAATGACAGCAGAGGAAATAATGACAGCCTTATTATCAAATTCTCTGATGATACTGCAGTCACAGATCTCTCCAACTCAGATAGGGCTTTTAATGAAATTGTGAACAGTTTTTACACAGTGGTATGACACCAATTTCCTTGATCTTAATGTCCAGAAAACAAAGGAGCTGATCATTGACTTCCGAAGAAATGCTGATCCTGTTCCAGATTTACTGATCTCAGGTACCAAGGTTGAAAGGGTGACTGAGTATAAGTACTTAGGTTCTGTTGTTATCGTGACAAACTTACATTCACTTCTAATTCTCTCTCTGTGTATAAAAAATGTCAGTCAAGAGTATATTGCTTACAGAAATTGAGATACCTTGGAGTGAACTGTGACGTTTTAAAAGCATTCTACAGAAGCAATATTGAATCTGTGATCACTTTTTCATTTTTAGTGTGGTATGATGGATTGAATGTGAAGAACAAATGCTTGCTGGAAAAGATTGTGAAACGGTGTGGTAAGATTATTGGTGTTAAGCAACAAAGTTTAGGAGAAATGTTTGAAAAAAAAAGAGTGCCTAAGAAAGCTCAGAAGATTGTATGTGATGAAACCCATCCTCTGTTCCCCTTTTATGAAAAGATGCCTTCAGATAGACGATTCCGGCAACTGAAATGCGAAACCAACAGACTAAACCGTAGTAGTTTTTCGCCTATTTCAATCCGTTCATTGAACAATCACTGACCTGACCATCCTGAGTAAATGTTTAATGCTGTCGTTATAAAGGTAGAGGAGAGGGGGAGGGGGAGACTGGGATGGGAGAGAGAGAGAGTGGGGGGTGGGGGGAGGGCGGTGGAGAGAGAATGAGAGTGTAGATGTTTTGGGGAGGGAGGGGGGGGGGTGATAATCAAGTGATAATGATTGTAAAATTATCTCAGTTCTCACCCTGTGTAGAATGCGTGTGTGCGTGCGTGCGTGCGTGCGTGTGTGTGTGTGTGTGTGTGTGTGTGTGTGTGTGTGTGTGTGCGTGCGTGCGTGCGTGCGTGCGTGCGTGCGTGCGTGTGTGTGTGTGTGTGTGTGTGTGTGTGTGTGTGTGTGTGTGTGTGTGTGTGTGTGGTGATAATCAAGTGATAATGATTTTAAAATTATCTCAGTTCTCACCCCACGTAGAATGTGTGTGTGTGTGTGTGTGTGTGTGTGTGTGTGTGTGTGTGTGTGTGTGTGTGTGTGTGTGTGTGTGCGCGCCCCCTTTTTACGGTTTATTTTAGCGTACAGCTGATTTTTTTTTATATTAAATTGACTGGACATAAAATGGAGTGTATGTTGGGTACAGTCATTGATTAGTTTTATGTGAAAAATAAGCCTTACTTACTTATATTATTTTTAAATTTGTGGGCATGTGCAGTGTGAGTGCATTTTGCACATTTTACATTATTCAATGCTGTGCACTCGTATATGTCATGTGTTTATGTGTTCCCACCACAACACAAAGTTCTTACGAAAGAAAATAAAGTGTCTTGAATTGAATTGAATTGAAAAAAAATTGAATTGAAAAATGACATACATAGCTTTTTTTACCGTCAAATATCAGGGTCGAGTCGATCTTTCTGGGAAATCTGTCGACTCATTATTGACAAGAAGAAAGCTTCACCCTAACCCATTTCCCACGAGTCCTCCCTGTCCACGCCCATCTCAATCATCCTGAATCAGCAGACGTCGCAAGACGGCGTCGGTTCAGCTTAACGGGTTGATCCGACAAAACACGGAGAGCGAAGTGAACCTACAAATAAAAATAGTGTACGAGGAAGACATTCTTCCCTCTCATGGTCAAACGATTCCATGCTCCTAACTCCAAACTAAAGTTGCTTGACATCCACTCGTCATACACACACACACACACACACACACACACACACACACACACACACACGCACAGAGAGAGAGAGAGAGAGAGAGAGAGAGAGAGAGAGAGAGAGAGAGAGAGAGAGAGAGAGAAATCTAATCTGGCCTCATGTCCGGAGCTGTCACATACAAACTGGAACCACCACTGGGGACAAAATGTTCAAACACAAATTCTCTTTCAAGGCCAAGCGATGCCTTTTGATTTTGAAAACTGTCACACAGTACGCACAGAAATACAGGAACAAATACAGATGATGTTTCAACAACTGATATGTAAGGAAATCGTGTTAGGCGGGAAGCCAGCAACAGTAGTGATAGATATAGAAGGCAACTGTACAACATTGTTCTGGAGTTATTGGCTTGAGACTGGCTCACAAAGGTTCCTCCTTCTTTACTAGTCATTCTTTTAAAAAAAGAATTTTGTTAACGTTTTCCTGCCTCACTTACTCGACAAATGATGACTAAACCATTCAGTTTGAAATGTTCTGCTGGGTTTAAGCCCTCCACGTAATACCGAACAAAAAATTGTCCACACAACAGGTTCCCCAATGTAGCATCCACGTAATACCGAACAACTTGTCTACACAACAGGTTTCCCAATGTAGCATCCACGTAATACCGAACAACTTGTCCATACAACAGGTTCCCCAATGTAGCATCCACGTAATACCGAACAACTTGTCTACACAACAGGTTTCCCAATGTAGCATCCACGTAATACCGAACAACTTGTCCACACAACAGGTTCCCCAATGTAGCATCCACGTAATACCGAAAAACCTGTAGACAGAACAGGTTCCCCAATGTAGCAGACAATACAACAATAGGACATCATCAGTCACTGCATCGCAGACTTTTTTTTTTTAAAATTGTGGCAGCGTTATTGTCCACACAGCTCCAGCCCAGAGCGGAGTGCGCCATGGGTTCCACTGAGCAGACCGGCATCATGTCATCGAATTGCGTTCGCCTGATGGATGCGTGTCTGGGAATGTTGATCAAATTCCTGACCAACACTTCCAGTGTCTGTTTGTCTCGAGCGTGGTTGAACCAGGGATATAGTAGGAAAAGTAAGAGCTGAGTGTGGGCGTGTGTCGTGTAGTTTCAGAACAGTGGAGCTCCACAGCATTATCTTCATCATTCTTACCATAATCTATCAACATTGAAAAGATCTCACGTTTTCTGACCCCTCATACCATTCTATCAAGACGACTACAGTTTCAAACTCCTCGCTTCACGTGGAAGTCGTCGGTGTTCGGAAGTTCATGGAGACTATCATTGGATGGACGTGGTGGCGCCCTCCGGAAGGAAACAGTCCCACAAATTCGTCGACAAAGCAGCACCGTCGTCAGTTGACGTCCCGTAGGTTTGTGCGTCCATGTAGATGAACACGCAGCACTGCACACCACCATTGTGATAGGCAGCAGGGTAGCACGGCCACACACCACCATTGTGACAAGGCAGCAGGACAGCACGGCCACACACCACCATTGTGATAAGGTAGCAGGGTAGCACGGCCACACACCACCATTGTGAAAAGGCAGCAGGACAGCACGGCCACACACCACCATTGTGATAAGGCAGCACGGCCACACACCACCATTGTGACAAGACAGCAGGACAGCACGGCCACACACCACCATTGTGATAAGGCAGCACGGCCACACACCACCATTGTGACAAGGCAGCAGGACAGCACGACCACACACCACCATTGTGATAGGGCAGCAGGACAGCACGGCCACACACCACCATTGTGATAAGGCAGCACGGCCACACACCACCATTGTGACAAGGCAGCAGGGTAGCACGGCCACACACCACCATTGTGACAAGGCAGCAGGACAGCACGACCACACACCACCATTGTGATAAGGCAGCAGGGCAGCACTGCACACCACCATTGTGATAAGGGCAGCAGGACAGCACTGCACACCACCATTGTGACAAGGCAGCAGGACAGCACGGCCACACACCACCATTGTGATAAGGCAGCAGGGCAGCACTGCACACACCACCATTGTGATAAGGCAGCAGGACAGCACTGCACACCACCATTGTGACAAGGCAGCAGGACAGCACGGCCACACACCACCATTGTGACAAGGCAGCAGGACAGCACGGCCACACGCCACCATTGTGACAAGGCAGCAGGACAGCACGGCCACACACCACCATTGTGACAAGGCAGCAGGGTAGCACGGCCACACACCACCATTGTGACAAGGCAGCAGGACAGCACGGCCACACACCACCATTGTGACAAGGCAGCAGGGCAGCACTGCACACCACCATTGTGATAAGGCAGCAGGACAGCACGGCCACACACCACCATTGTGATAAGGCAGCAGGACAGCACGGCCACACACCACCATTGTGATAAGGCAGCAGGACAGCATGGCCACACACCACCATTGTGATAATGCAGCAGGACAGCACGGCCACACATTACCATTGTGATAAGGCAGCAGGACAGCACGGCCACACATTACCATTGTGATAAGGCAGCACGGCAGCACCTCCTACGGCTGGTTGCCCCAAGACGACATGACAAGGACTGTTCCCTGTGAAGCGCCAGATCTGGCGTTGCCACCAGACGAACCTGGTGTGGCTACGTATGGCGGAACAGGAAAGAGTGGCGTGACAGTTGTGTGTATAGCTGACAGAGCACGGGAGAGGAGATGGGCAGACGAAGGAAATCACATGGCAAGGACTACCACGCCACTGTTCCAACAATCGGAGCACACCACGGCGGAGGCGAATTCTGCAACGATGAACGCTGCACCAGTTATCTCCACTTCTGATGGTTGTAGGCAAATGCCAGGGCACTGTTAAAGCTCTACCCGGTCTACTCAGCAATTCCAAAGGTACCTCCTGGAAACCCCAGTCTTTCTGACGGGTGAAACGAGCCATTGAGTATAACCAATGGGAAAGAAATCCCCACGGTTCAGCAGATCGAGTAGCCAAAAGAAATGAATGAAATGGGTGTGGAGATGAAAAAATGAAGACAAGGCACAAATCAAGAAGAGAGAAAAGGAGTAGCATCTTCGCGTTTCACTGGATACAGCTCCAATGTGCACATCGAAGGCATTCTCCACTTCCTCTTGATCTGATTGGCTCTCTGTCAGCTCCCTGTTCACGGGTTGGCTGTCTGATTGCCATGCTTCGCCGCTGATAGTCTGAAGTTGTCAAGTTTGAAGCGCACACATGGCAATTCACGAGTGGGTGAAGACCACTCTAAAGCTGTCAAGTTTGAAGCGCACACATGGTAATTCACGAGTGGGTGAAGGCTACTCTAAAGCTGTCACACATGGTAATTCACGAGTGGGCAAGGGCTACTCTAAAGCTGTCAACATGTTAATTCACGAGTGGACAAAAGCTACTCTAAAGCTGTCACACATGTTAATTCACGAGTGGGCAAAGGCTACTCTAAAGCTGCCAAGTTTGAAGCGCACACATGGTAATTCGCGAGTGGGTGAAGGCTACTCTAAAGCTGTCACACATGGTAATTCACGAGTGGGCAAAGGCTACTCTAAAGCTGTCACACATGGTAATTCACGAGTGGGCAAGGGCTACTCTAAAGCTGTCACACATGGTAATTCATGAGTGGGCGAAGGCTACGAGCAATGGGCCGGTCTGGCTGAAGTACAGAAAACCAGCTGGTGTACATGGTTCCATCATATATCAGCCCAACCAATTGAAATATTCTCAGCTGGTGTACATGATTCCATCATATATCAGCCCAACCAATTGAAATATTCTCTTGTGGCACGCGGTGGCTGTGGTGCCCGGAAGTGGTGAGTGACCTGAGCGGGCGAACGGGACTCCATCAAAGTTCAGCAGTAGGACAGCGAGGCGAGATAGTCTCCTCTCCCTTCTTCGATGGATCTGGTTTCAATAAATTAGACTCTGATTCAGCTTCTCCCTGAAAGATATTTACGCAAACTTTCGTGTTAACAAAGTAATCAGTGATCGTTTGTTTTTGCACCATAAACAGTAATGTTTTCCGAATCTTTGTTTTTGCATCTTTAAAAGTAATGTCCTATGGTCCTCTGTTTTTGCACGTTAAACACTTATGTCCTTTGGTCCTTTGTGTTTTGCACGTTCAACATTATGTCCTTTGGCCCTTTGTTTTTGCACGTTAAACAGTAGCGTGCAATAGTCTCTTGTCTTTGGACCTAAACATCAACGTTCAATGGTCCTTTGTTTCTGCAGAATAAAAACTACAATAATCTGATCCTTGCTTTTGCTCCGTAAACAGCAACGTCCTACGGTCCTTTGTTTCTGCACTATAAAGAATAACATTCTCTGATCCTTGTTTGTTTCTGCACTGTAAAGAATAACGTCCTCTGATCCTTTGTTTCTGCACTGTAAAGAATAACGTCCTCTGATCCTTTGTTTCTGCACTGTAAAGAACAACATCCTGTGATCCTTTGTTTCTGCACTATA
>JADBJO010025064.1:12500-17500 GCA_016801955.1 Conus betulinus
GGTGAAAGGTCAGTGGCTGCTACAGCTGAGTGGTGAAAAGTAACTTGTCAAACTGGGTGATAAAAGGTAAAACGGTTACTCAAACGGAGTAGTTACAGATAAATGGCTTCCAACACTTGATGATGGAAGGTAACTGACTCTTTAAACTGAATGGTGACATGATCTTTGCTGACGAAGCAGACGCAATGAAAGGTGAATAGTTCTGAAACTCTCCAATGAAATGTGCAAACACTCACAGATGATGACAGGCGACAGGCGGCCAGAACTGAATAATGACAGGCCAAATTGTCTGCTAAACTGGGCGATGAATAGCGATAGGCTGCTAACACCCAGGTGACAAAAAGGGGACTGGTGGTGACCCGCTGTGAATGGTGATAAGCTGCTAACACCCAGGTGATAAAAAGGGGACTGGTGGTGGCCCGCTGCCAGGGTCCCCGTCTGGCAGGACCACAGGAAGATGGACAATATCAGAGCAGCGGCAGGAGGAGCCTGATCTGGCTCTTCATGGAGATGTTATTGCCCTCCCATACAACATCTAGTCTGGACGGTGCTGATATCGTCTTTGCTGCTCCCCTCCCGGGTGATTTCAGGGTTGGATCCCTCAACGCTTATGATGGATCCGTGGTCAGTGAACTGTTCAGCAGTTTGTAGATTCTGAGAATGAACATTGATCATATCTGTTGTGATGGTGCTTCATGTGCTGGGCCAGCAGCTTCATTTTCACAGCGCTGATCCCCATGCCATACATACGACGATTTCAGTAGGTTTTACCCACCACCCACACCCCTTTCCCCTCCCTCCCACCAGCAACCTCTGACAGAAAAATCACTTCGTACCTCAGAAAAAAGGGGAGAGAAATAAGAAACAAAAACGCAAACGAAAGTTGAGTTGTCCAAAATTGTCTTCTTCTTCTTTTTTCTTCTTCTTCTTCTTCTTCTTCTTCTTCTTCTTTTCTTTTTTTTTTTCTTTCTTTCTTTCTTTTTTTGATTAAAGAAGTCCGTAATCTTGTCTCAGGACCGCGACCCCATTAACATCTAAGATAAAGGAAGTCTATGTACGTGGGAGTGAAAGAACTGTGCAATCGGCGGGCTCTTTCGACAGGTACACGTCCAACGGAACAAATCTGGACCCAGCTGACTGACACCAAATCAAGACCTCCTTTTGTTTACTCTCTCTGTTGCCGGGGAGGGTGGGGGTGGGGGGATGACGGGGGGGGAGGGAAGTGGTGGAGAAGGTGAAGACCAAGGAAGTAGAGGGAGGAGGAGGGGGAGTTAAAAGGAGGGGAGGGGGGGGAGGGAGAGAAAGTGGCCGTTATTATGACCCATAAGGGTATCGACTTAATCATCATAAACATTGTTTAGGACAATATTGATCGTTTGGCTGTTACAACGTTTTCCATTTTGTTTTGTGGGCGATGGCGGCTGAACATGGTCAACGATATGGGAATTTATTTCGGTGTGTTATTTCCTGAGATGGCGTGCGGAGTGTCAGTTTGGGTATTGTTAATTTGGCCCCACGAACATTTGCTTGTTTTTCTTACTCACTTCTTCCACTATTTCTTTTAGTTTAAACTCAGTGGATTCGTACATGCAAACACAAGCCCTTGCTCGTTTGCTTGTGTTCTGCGTGCACGTGCGCACATGTGTGTGTGTGTGTGTGTGTGTGTGTGTGTGTGTGTGTGTGTGTGTGTGTGTGTGTGTGTGTGTGTGTGTGTGTGTGTGTGTGTGTGTGTGTGTGTGCGTGCGTGTGTGCGTACGTGCCTGCGAGCGTATGTGTGTGTGTGTGTGTGTGTGTGGGGGGGGTGGGGGGGTGCGTGCGTGCGTGCGTGCGTGCGCGCGCGCGCGCGCGCGCGCGTGTGTGTGTATATGTGTGTGTGTGTGTGTGTGTGTGTGTGTGTGTGTGTGTGTGTGTGTGTGTGTGTGTGTGTGTGTGTGTGAGCGTGTGCGTGCGCGTAAGTGCAATGTGTGTGTATATATGTGTGTGTGTGTGTGTGTGTGTGTGTGTGTGTGTGTGTGTGTGCGTGCGTGCGCGCGCGCGCGCGCGCGCGTGCGTGCGTGCGTGCGTGCGTGTGCATGTATGTACACTCGAGCGCGAGTGTGTGTGTGTGTGTGTGTGTGTGTGTGTGTGTGTGTGTGTGTGTGTGTGTGTGTGTGTGTGTGTGTGTGTGTGTGTGTGTGTGTGTGTGTGTGTGTGTGTGAGGAGGGAGGGGGAAAAGGGTTATACCATGCGCACACCTACCTTCCCACACACTCACATGCACACACACACACACACACGAGCGCGCGCGCGCGCGCGCGCGCGCGTGTGTGTGTGTGTGTGTGTGTGTGTGTGTGTGTGTGTGTGTGTTGAGGGTGAGAGAGAGAGAGGGAGAGAGGAGAGAGAGAGAGAGAGAGAGAGAGAGAGAGAGAGAGAGAGAGAGAGAGAGAGAGAGGAGAGAGAGATTCAGATTCAGATGATGTAGTCATATAATGGGCCAAAGCCCCCTAATGAAGGAGTGTGTAAACATTCATAGCACCAGAGTCGTAAACTAAAAATAATAGAATAGAACAGAATAATTCGAAAGAATGTTTTCAATAAGTGAAGATTTCTCTATACTTAAAGGATTTAAACAAAAACAATGATTTTCTAACAACTTCAGCAGAAGTAGATGAAGAGAGTAGGCTCAGTTTAAACAAAGATGGCTGTCTGTAGGATTTGGGTTTATAATCTTTTCTATAATACTCATGAGAGATGGTCAGGACACGACGAAATGCAATTCGGTTTCCCTTTGATTCTTTACATAAAGGACAAAGCAAATCGTAATCATTACATGATCGATATCTAAAACGATGGATGGCTAATGCAGATATTCCTAATCTGAGTTTAGCTGTTTTAGTTGCCTGTCTATATCTAAGGTTAAGTATGTTTTCAGGTCATGAAGATCGCCAATGTTCCTATACAAAGCAAACCTGTCACTGTTATGAATATGACTGGACCATTTCTGCCGTCTGCAATCAACAAGCCGTTGGCGGAAAAAGGCATAAGAATTCCTTAATATTACCAACCGCTTCATTCAGCTAAGCAAAACCAAATCCATATTCAAACAGAGGCGCACCTTGGTCACCCAGTTACTTTTAAAGTCATATAGCTGTTGTATACTAAGTCATATAGCATGTTGTACGCCTTACGAGGAAATTCTGAAGTTATCCATTTGGATCAATTTGAGCCAGTAGCGGATGCATCTGACAGCAGAAACAATATAAATGCGAAATCGATCAGTTTCACCGTAAATGAGATCATTTAGAGTCCGTCTATCTACACAAAGAAATCTCTTCAGAACAAAGATATGAACAGATTCACAACAGACAGCCGCTTTTTCTATTCCCCATGGATCAGAGCCGTACTGTACAATCGGCTGAACCTGAGTCTCAAACAGTTTTGTAAATAGCATAAATGAAGAATTATTAAGAATAGATAATTTTTTTCATAGTGCAAAGCAGATCATGTTTTGCCTTACTTGAAAGGTTTTTTGCATGCACCAACAAAGCTCAAGCGTGTTGAGAATAACATACCTAGATACTTATAAGCATTGACGACTGGCAATGGAATGCCATCGTATACCCACCTTTCTTTAACACTTAGATAGCCACTTTTACGAAATACTATAATATTGCTCTTTTCCATATTAAGTTTTGACTGTAGTGAATCAGCGGCTTGTTGCAAACTATTCCATTGTGTTTGTAACCCTATAGCAGTTTCAGACATCAAAATAACATCATCGGCTAATAGAAGATAAACAATTCAAAAGTGTCGAGCGACAATAAAGCACCATGTTTACCATTGTTGATTACGTCAAGAGCTAACCCATTGATAAAGAAAGAAAATAGAACGGGCTTGCAGACGGCTGCATGCATCTCCCTCCTTGACTCCTCTGGGAACAATTAATATCGTCAGTAAATTTCGCTCCACAGCGAACTCTGGTTCTTATCCTATCATACGTACTTCCGATACATCTGCAGAGTTCACCTTTAATACCATTTTTATCAAGACAGGCCAGAGAAGATTTCTATTGATGGAGTCAAACGCTTTTTTTCAAAACCTATAAAGCTACATATAACTTCCTATTATAAGAAAACTGCTTCTGTATAAGTGCAAACAAGGTGAACATATGGTCAATGGTTGGGTAACCCTTTTTTAAATCCTGCTTGGTGATCACCTGTGATGTTATTTTCCTCCACCCATTCTTGCAGTCTGTTATTTATGATACTCCCAAAGAGTTTACAACTTATGTCACCGACATAATCCCTTTGTAATAGAGATCCTTTTGTAATCATTGCGATTATTAACATCACCCTTTTTAAAAATGGGCAGAACGATTGATTCGGTCAAGTTTTTCTGGAAACGTACCAATATCAAATAATATCTTAAACAATTTCAGAAAGAATGGCATTACCTGATCAGAAGCATGTTTAAATAACTCACCAATAATGCCGTCAGGGCCAGCTGCCTTGCGATTTTTCAGTTTTCTACACGCTAATAATACCTCTTCTTGTGTAACTGGTCGGTTCATATCATTGTCATTGTTCATATTAAGTGTTTCGTCACCCCACACATTACTAACATCTGTCTCTAATAAAAAACCTGGAAATGCTGAAACCATGTATCAATAGTAATGTTAGAAAGAGAGAGAGAGAGAGAGGAGAGAGAGAGAGAGAGAGAGAGAGAGAGAGAGAGAGAGAGAGAGAGAGAGAGAGAGAGAGAGAATGCAAAAGGGTCTGAATAGTGCTGAGTTTTGACCATCAGTAAAAGTCATGCAGAACTGAACTGACTTGGCATGGAATTGTGGCGGAATGGATCCCATGTATCAGGCCACTGTCAGCGGCACAAGCCAACAAAAGCACATTCCACTGTCTCTTGCATGTTTACATCATGGACAGAATAATTGCAGAAGCTGGTTTTTCTGTCGTTAACAATGTACTGTTGTATCAGGTACACCGAATCTGAACTTCATGCAAAGCGAT
>JADBJO010025065.1:0-2500 GCA_016801955.1 Conus betulinus
GAATAATAAGATAAACTACTCACTTTTTAATTACACATGTGGATTCAACACATGTTTCTTTTTAATATCCCAAATCGGACATTGGGCACCGATGCTCTAGATTCAAACCGAATGAATGTGTAATGAGTACAAATACGCATAAAAAAAATCACATACCATAACAGCAAAAAGAGTAAAGAAAAAGAATAACCACAGGCATGCGGCAATTCATTTGCCGAGAAAGTTGCAGGCAGAAAGAGGTACAATGCAATTTAGTCAGAAAAGAGCAACCCCCGCAAGAGAGCAGAACTGGATAGGGAAGGATATATGCAAAAAAAAGAGGGTGTAAAAAAAAAAAAAAAAACCCTTTGAAAATAACGACATGAGAAGAGGCTACAAAGACAGAAGACAGAGGGCAAGAAGATTAAGGGGGGGAACAGGCATTGCTGAAGACAACGACTGAAAACGGGCAAATTCTTGGCACATGCTGGCATTTGACTGCAAGTGGAATTACAATGTAGACTAGGAAGAGCCGCCCTCTCATCCCCGCAGGGGAAGAAGAAGAAGAAAATATAAGAAGAAGAAGAAAGAAGAAGAAGAAGAAGAAGAAGAAGAGAAAAAAGAAGGAGAATAACAAGAAGGAGGAGGAGAAGAAGGAGGAGGAGGAGAGGAGGAGGAGTAGGAAGAAGAGGAGAGTAATGGTGGAAGGAATGATTAAAATGGTGATTGTGGAAGAGATAGAGAGAGAGAGAGAGAGAGATGGACAAACACTCAGAGAGAGAGAGAGAGAGAGAGAGAGAGAGAGAGATAGGACAGAGACAGAGTGACAGACAGAAACGGACAAATAGAGAGAGAGAGTGAGTGTGATAAACAACAGACGGAGAGAGAGAGAAGAGAGAGAGAGAGAGAGAGAGAGAGAGAGAGAGAATCGGGGTCAATCCTACTTGAAGATATCGGGGATCACTCCCGACAGTGTTACCCGAGACGAGTTTCGTAGACGTGAGACACACGCGAATGACTAGCTTCTGCTATTGGCGAGAGATGTAAGAGGCTCCAGTCACCGGGGACGTTACAATGTCGGCCTTTTTTTCCCCCTCACATAAAGACAGCCCCAAGACAGGCCACATGCCGCAGTTAGGATTTTGCACTAGAAACACTATATAATCCATGAAGCGTTTTGAGGCTTAGCATAAGTTTGACCCAGCATTTAATGTTAAACTGATCGTTGATCAAAAGAACAACTCCGCACCAATCGCTTCCCTTGTTTTTAGGGGGATTTCCATCCATGAAATCACAGACAATGTTCAAAACACATGGCCTTCCTCTAACTGACGTCACATTTCAGGTCTTGGCACTCACCCGTGACTCTATTTTTAACCCCAGCTGGAAGCTCCCAAATAGTCCCCTTCCTTTGATTTTAAATCTGCCTGCTTGGAACTACCTGGGTTGTACCTTGATGGCCATATGAAAGAAAATGAGGAGAATCAAATTTCAGACACAAGAAACATTCTCAAAACAATCTAACTGCGTCAGGCTATAAATACTCGACTCCGTAATTAAGCAAGGCCTTCGCGCATTAATTTGGGTGGGCAGTCACATATGAGAGAACCCCATGACAGTCTCGCGAACTCTCGCCTGTTTCGAGTCGCGCTCGCCGCTAGCGTGCGCTATGAAATACTGACAGTCGCCACGCGAGGGACAACTCTTGACAGCCTCGCCTCTAGGAAACGCGTCTTCTGGTGTGTGATTTTCGGCATGTACACTTATGTCCCCACACTTTCCGTTGCCCTCCCAACACACACACACGCTCGCCCGACAAACTCAAAACACTGACGTCGTATTCGAAAGGGAATCGTTTTGTTATAGGCGCACCTTCCTCCTACACATCAGTACACACATTCCTATCTCCCAGTTTTTCTCATCTCGTGGTCCCGAACGTGATTACCATGTTACCACACCTCTAATCGTTTAAGACGAGAGGTTTTGGAGTAAAGCATTCAACTCTTTTCTTTGTTTCTGTCAATGATCTGTCTGTCTGTCTGTCTGTACTGTCCATCTCTTGCTCTGAGTTACTTTCTGTCTTTTCTCTCTTTCTCTCTTCTCTCTTCCTTCACCTTTTCTGTTTCATCTCTCTCTCTCTCTCTCTCTCTCTCTCTCTCTCTCTCCCTCTCTCTCCTCTCTCTCTGGGCCTCCCTCTCCCTCTCTCCTCTATATCCGTCTTACATCTTCTACTTTCTTAAATAAACAAATACGCGCACACCCACCCACCCACCCACACCCACCCACCCCCCCCACACGTGACTAACTGATATACGACTGCCGGACTGACAGCAAATACTGTATAAGCCTGGGGACTGTGGTACGTGTTGCGCGGAGGATCAGAAGTGATTAACACACCCGACACAGAAGGGCTTACGGTTCTGTGTGATCAGAGATGAAGAGAGTGACAATTCCTATTGCTTCTTCTTCTGTCGTGAGCCATCTCTATTCCTGGCGCATAGAGGAAAGATTATTAATGGAT
>JADBJO010025065.1:7500-22500 GCA_016801955.1 Conus betulinus
ACAGACAAAGCGAGCAGCCAGAACAGAAACAAATAAACAAGTGAACAATCAAAGATCCCAGCAAGAAATGAAAGAAATAATCAGACAGCTGTATCTAGTTTTGCAGATGTTTTTAAGCCTTTACATCCGAGCTTACACAAGCACGTAAACTTGCTGCTTGTCATCAAGTCAGCGAAGGCCAATTTGGCCGGGACTGGTGCATGTCCGTTTTAACAGGCGTTGACAACTCTCAACAGAACTTTCTTGTTTTCTAGACTTGAGGGTTTTTTTTCCCTGTCGTCATCTCTCATCTGTCTGCAAATCTGCCTGTCAAATCTGCTGTCTCTGTCTCTGTTTGTTTCTGTCTCTCACTCTCTGTCTGTCTGTCTGTCTGCCTACCTCAGTACCTGTCTGTCTGTCTGCCTGTTTCCCTCTGTCTCTATGCCCATATCTTTTCTCAGTCTCAGTCCCTGTCGCCCTCTGTCTGTCTGTCTCTCTCTCACATATGCGCGCGAGTGCGTGCGTGCGTACATGCATGCACGTGTGTTCTTGCATGCATGCATGCATGCATGCATGCGTGCGTGTGTGTGTGTGTGTGTGTGTGTGTGTGTGTGTGTGTGTGTGTGTGTGTGTGTGTGTGTGTGTGTGTGTGTGTGTGTGTGTTGTGTAATGCATATCTACAAGCATTGAATATGAGAGCGAGAGAGAGAGAGAGAGAGAGAGAGAGAGAGAGAGAGAGAGAGAGAGAGAGAGAGAGAGCACTGGATTTACATATATTCACTCGGAACATTTTTTTTCTTTCTTGAGTGCTTGTCATTCTGTCACTGAGTTTGAAACAAATTCAAAGTAGAATATAAATAGGGAGAAAGGAAGAGGTGGAAGATAAGGATGAGAGGACTGAAAAAACAAAGACGAAGAAACCGTAAGAAAAAAATTAAGAAGAAGAAGAAAGAAGAAAGAAGAAGAAGAAGAAAGAAGAAGAAGAAAACAAAGTAGAGATAGGAGAAGACTCGAACTTAATATTATAGTTCTTGCATCTGGAAAGAGAGGGGTTAGTTACCGCCAAGGACACAGACAAACAAGAGTACATAAGACAAGAGTATGCGACCCAAATCCTCACACCCGACTACATCATGTACTTTTCTTTGTTGTTATTCTCTTTTTTTTTTTTCTCTCTCTCCTTTTCAAAATTTCCTTCCTTCGTTTCCCATCTATTCATCGCATTCTTGCCTTCTCCTTCTGCATGTCTTTCATCTCCTTCTTTTCTTCTTATTTTCCATATCCTCTTGCTCCTCCACCTGCCTAGCCCCTCTTCCTGCTCCTCCTGCTCCTCCTCCTCCTCCTCCTCCTCCTTCCTCCTCCCTCCTCCTCCTCCTCCTCTCTCCTCCTCCTCCTTCTCCTCATCCTCCTGCTTCTCCTTTTCTTCAGTTGTCTTATCTTCTGAGCCACTTCAGCGACAGAACTCCCTTGCTGCTATTGACAATTCCTGTTCACAGCCACTCCCTGTTTTGTCCCATCGTGGCTGCCGCACCGGCACTTCGCGTGGAGCAATCAAAATCGTGTCGTCTTGAGGCAACCCACAAAAGGAAACACTGCACTGCTGCTGAGTCACTTTGGAAGTGTTCAGTCCTCTCTTTTCTGACCCAGCATATGCAGGACACAACATTCAAAGCCCAGTGTTAGTGACAATAGTTCATTGGTCACGGAGCCAACGTGAGTAAGCTTTCCCCCCCACCATGTCTGTCCCACCACGATACCATGTCTGTCCCACAACATTTCCATGACCTTGGGGATACTGCCCTCTTCGCAAGATGTCACCAAGGACGTACTCGTGGAGAGAAAATCGAAATTGAGGTCACCACGAGAGCAGGACAAGCAGGGTCACAGCATATTTTTTTTTAAAAAAAGCATTTTCATATTATTGATCAATGAGGATGAGGATGATGGAGGATGATATTAGAGGGATTCCATTCTTGTCAGAGACTACATAAACAGGGCTGCACTCGACGCTTCCTTTCACAGTATATTCCGGGGGTCGACAAGGCCCCGAGAGATGCAGGCACATGCAGTATTGGTAAGAAAACTCTGAGTGAAACTCCTAGCGACTCATCCACTAAGTAGATGAAACGTGACTGTGGGAGTTCAGTCTCGGTCATAGCAAACTGAGCTGTGTGTAGGAGATGGTCGGGGCTTAAAAAAAAAAAAAACCCTCTTCATCATCATCTTCCGCTTTTCTCTCCCTTATTCTCCTCCCTCTTGTTCTCTATTGTATCTGTCTCTCTTTTTTCTTCTTCTTCATCCCCCCCTATCCTTCGCCCACATTCTCCACCTCCTTTCCCCACCCGGCCTATCCCCGTTTCCTTCTTCCATCGTTCATCCTTTTAGCACGAAATGGTAATCTCTCTCTCTCTCTCTCTCTCTCTCTCTCTCTCTTTCTTCTCTCTCTCTCTCTCTCTCTCGCTCTCTCTCTCTCTCTCTCTTTCTTTCTCTCTCCTCTCTCTCTCTCTCTCTCTCTCTCCCCCCCTCTTTCTCTCTCTCCCCCCTCTCTCAACATGCAACTTTCAAATATGAATATCCATGTCTTTTTTTTCTCTTTTTTACTTAGTCTTCTTTGACTATAAAAAAATCAATGTTTGACTTCAAATTTATCAAATGATTTCTATAA
This sequence comes from Conus betulinus, assembly GCA_016801955.1. NCBI lineage: Eukaryota > Metazoa > Mollusca > Gastropoda > Neogastropoda > Conidae > Conus > Conus betulinus. Next base: position 10,145 of record JADBJO010025065.1, read on the forward strand.
CTATTTTCAGCTGAGGTCTCTCAGTGCATCTCTGTAAACCATTGTTACTATGTTTTTTTGTTGTAGGATAATTATTCAGCTTCACTATGTCATGAAGGGAAAGGTCTAACAATAAATAAAATGAACATATTCTTGCCTCTCCTCCTGTCCGAAAAAACTCTCTCTCTCTCTCTCTCTCTCTCTCTCTCTCTCTCTCTCTCTCTCTCTCTCTCTCCCATCCCAAACCCCAACCCAAACCCGTCTCTTCCACCCTCTCCAATAAAAGAACAGCATAGAAGCTTCCAAGATTTTAAAGTGTTGAGTGTTTTTGAGTAAATGTAACATCAATGCCATTCTTAAGTTTTAGATTCTACATTATCAACAACGATCAAAGAAAAATACCAACAGAACTAGAATGCAAAGTTTCTGAAAACAGCTTAAGAAGATCAAGGTCATTAACTATTTTCTGTAATGTTATCGGATTTCGATGTTTGAGCGCAGTGCCTCCATTTTTGAGCATTTGAGCTTTGATGGCAGGACAGTGCAGAAGCAGATGATTCGTAGAAATTTGACTCCCACAAACACAAATAATATCTTTACAAAATTTTGTTTTGAGAGCATTTAGACGAATTTTAAACATCAAAGACGTAATTGATCTGGATTTTATTTGACTTAAACTCTTAATTATCATATCCGAATGCAGTGTATCACACAACTTTACACAATTATGTGAATATTGTATATCTGAGGTCTTCAACTTGTCAACAAAATTATCCCTTTGCTAACTTGTCAAAGTATTTATAATATTCATGTAGATCTAGCTTAACATTAAGTTTTTAATTGTCCCTGCAGCATTGCGTGCTGCACTCTTGGCTTGCGTGATCTACCTGTTCATTAGAGAGAATTCCACAGTGAGATGGAATCCAATAAAAAGTAACACTGATATCTTTGCTTGCTAAGTGATGTATTAAGTGCTTGATTTCGTGTGTCATTTCAACCCGTGTCTTGGTATTTTGACCTTTGATAGCATATAATACTGATTTTGAATCCACACAAATAATATATTTTGCATGCATTTAAAGGTAACTCTTTAATATGATGTAACGCCATTAAAATGGCCATTAATTCAGCAGTGAAAATGGAATAATGCCTACCAATATTATAACGTTTTAAATGTTTCAAGGAAGGAATAAAAAATGCTGATCCTGCACTGCCATTTTCTATTACAGACCCATCTGTGTAAAATCTTGATATAGTCAGTATACTACTTGTTTTCAATGCTTATATGTTTACTAAATTTTTCAAGATATTTGGAGATTGATTTTTTTGTTTAAATTCGTATCGTCAATATCAAAAGCAGGTTTAATATGCTCCCAGGGTGCTACTGGTGAAACAGGTGGCTTAGTTGCTATTTCTTTGTGTTTTAATTCTTTAGAATGATTATATCAGTGGCGTAGGAATTGATTGATTGTAAAGAGTGTATTGTTTTAGCTCTTTTAGCAAAATCTTTCGCGGAGTCTAATCTAATTTCTTCCTTACAAATGTATCAAAAGCAAAAGACTTTACTATAAATTTAGCGCAAGAATTTTTCCTATTGTCGTCTAGAGGAAGAACACCCGCTTCTTTATAGGATCCTAGATTGGAAGCATGTATTGGAACCCAAGTGCCAGTTTAACAGCTTTGCAGTCTATGCTTTGAAGTTTGGATAAATAGGTGCTGGGTGCATTAAAGAAAACTTCTTGGGCATATATTAAACGAGATCGAACAAGTGAGTTTGCAAGACATAAAAGTGCTTTAGTGTCTTGACCCCAACGTTGTTTACTAATAATTTTGAGAAAATTTAATGCTTTTCGTGCTTTATCAAGTATATGATTTATATGTTGATTCCAGGTAAGTTTTGATGACAGATAAACACCTAGAAACTTAACACTTTGCACAAACTTTAAGGGCAATTCCATTAATGCTGAATATAGGCATTTTTTCTGGGTTATAACCTGAGTTAAAAAGGACCATGTTTGTTTTTTTTCTAAAGATAGTGACAAACCATTTTCGTTCATAAAACTAGTGATTTTATCTATTCCTTTTGGTAAACTTTTTTTGTATAGTTTAATGCTCTAGTGGGTGTATTGCGTTTCATTGTTACCTTCATCCACATGCATATATCGTCAGCGTACTGGACTAAAACTGAGTCGTTTGACAATCTCTTTGGGAGATCGGCTATGAGTATATTAAATAAAACAGGAGAAATAACTGAACCTTGAGGTAATCCCATCTGAAGTTTCTGGGGTTCGAGTACGTGTTTCCTACTCTTACTTGTATGAAACGATGTGAAAGGAAATTTGTAATGTAGTTATACATATTACCATTAATATTGTTTTCCTTAAGCTTTTGCAATAATTTGTAGTGCCATACTTGATCATAAGCTTCTTAACGTCAAAAAAGTTGCAAGGATATTCTTCCGCCTCGCGAACTGCTGTTTGATTTGTGTTGTTTAGTTTCACTAGATGTTCTGTAGTTGATCGGCCTTTCCGAAAGCCTGCTTGATTAGGGGTATAATGCACTGTTTTTCGCAGAAATGGACTAATCTGTTTAATATTATTTTCTCCATAAGTTTGCAAACATCTTTTCTTCTTCTTCTTCTTCTTCTTCTTCTTCTTCTTCTTCTTCTTCTTCTTCAAGCCTGACAGAACAATCTTGGGGCATTTGAAAACATTGTTTGTGTCGAAATAATCACTTGGGTGTCTATTTCTTTCTTTGTGTTCTTAACCCATTGCTGCCATCAAGGCTTAAGAAATTCTCATTTTCTGCTCTCTCTCTCTCTCTCTCTCTCTCTCTCTCTCTCTCTCTCTCTCTCTCTCTCTCTCTCTCTCTCTCTCTCTCTCCCTCTCTTCCCCCTTCACCAAACTGATCCATCCTTTGGATTACAGCTCTTGCTTTTTTGTCCTTATTGTCTACAACATTCTCAACTGACTTGTATTTTCACTTATTGTATGAACATTCATTCATCGTTTCATTCATTGTTTCTGTTCTCCATTCTGCCCTTTCATTCCTCTTCTTCTTTGTCCATTGAGGTGAATGTTGGGCGCGTGTGTGCCGATTCAGTGGAGTTACTGGGAGATCAAATGGGCGAAAAAAGAGAGACAAGAGACATCTAATACTTTCTCTCTTTTTTTCAGCAGGATCGGGCGGATATGTTCTGTAGTTAAAATGGAAATTCGACCGACGATCTAATCACTATCGCCTCACTCGATGCTCGAAATACGTAGACTCGGATCACGCTTGTTTGTCGCAGAAGGATGGTTGAAATGGGGAGAGAGAGAGAGACAGGGAAGAGAGTGAGAATGATGTAATTGAGTACAGTACCTTTTGTTTTCTTCCCCTTCTTGAACCAGACAAGAAACACCGCGGGGCAGTGTAATGGGGTTTGAAGGAGAGAGAAACTACAGCTGAGTGTTTCGACCGCTTCTCCAATGTCCCTGGGCTTCTCTTCTGTCCATTTCCCCACTCCGTCCATCTTCTGTCTCTCTCTTTGTCTCTTTCACTCTCTCTATCTTTCTGTGTGTGTGTGTGTGTGTGTGTGTGGTGTGGGTGTGTGGGTGTGTGTGATGATGATGATGATGATGATGATGATGATGACGATTATCATAATAGCATGTCCGTAATCGGGAAAGAAGTTCCGTTCATAATTTCATAAGCATTAGACAACATTTGCACCAGAGTTTAGTTTTGGTACCATCAGTTTATTCGACGCCAACCAACACAAATGATCAGCAGAAATAATCCAGGTTCACCAAGGTTTAAAAAGTAGTCTGAGTGTTATTGTTCAAATTTTGCACACTTTATCTCCGAAAACAAATAAAAAAAAAAAAAAGCATATAGCATCAATGTTGCATTGTATTGTATTGTGTTGTACAGCATTGCATAGTATTGTCATCCAAAGGACACGAGAACCTATCAGCTCCAAACATTTTGTGGAAAAGAGCAATACAACGAAAAAAATAACGAACAAGCAAAACAGTCTCCAATGCGACCGGAAAAATGGACCCTGTGTTTCATAGCTTTTTGGACATAAGCGTTCTTCATGAGACCATCATTGATTGTATGAGTGCATCATCTGTGATTCAACAGGAGTGAAAGGGACACCTAGATGTTGTGTGTATGCATGCGCGCTCTGTCCTCTCATTCCCCTCTGCCCTGTCTTTTGGTTGGGTCGCTCCTCTGGTTGTTATGCTCGCTCGATAATGTTTTGTACTTTGTTTTTTTGCTTTTTGTTTTGTTGCTGTTTTGTTTTGTTTCGTTTTGTGTTTATTGTGGGCTCTACTCTCTTCGTCTCTTCCTTGAAAAGCTGCTCGTCTCTCTCTCTCTCTCTCTCTCTGTCTGTCTGTCTGTCTCTCTCTCTCTCTAAGCGTGTGTGTGGTATGTGTGTGTGTGTGTGTGTGTGTGTGTGTGTGTGTGTGTGTGAGAGAGAGAGAGAGAGAGAGAGAGAGCGAGAGAGAGAGAGAGAGAGAGACAGAGAGGGAGAAAGAGACAGAGACAGAGAGCCAGAGAGAAACAGTCTTTGATCTTCATTCATTTCAACCTGTTTGCCTGTCTGTTCCAAAATATGCATGAACAAAGGACACAGAATGTTAGCTCACTTCACTCTTAGAAAAATAAAAGAACTTAATAAAGAGAGAGAGAGAGAGAGAGAGAGAGAGAGAGAGAGAGAGAGAGAGAGAGAGAGAGAGCAGACAGACAGACAGACAGACAGACAGACAGACAGACAGACAGACAGACGGAGAGGAGGTGTATCTTTGATTTTTATTTATTTTATTCAGTCTTCCTATCTGTCCTTGAGCATTTATGAACATGCAACAAATCAGTATAATGGCTCACCGCTAATTAGAAAAAAGGGACGAGGATGGGTGAGATGAAATTTCAAAGATTTCAGTCATGTCAAGGTGAACTGGTATTCGTATCTTAAGATAACATTTGACAAAAATCAAAAAACGACGGTAACAACAACAACAACAACAACGACAAAAACAACAACAACAACAACGACAACAACAGCAACAACAATGACAGCAGCAGCAACAACATGACCCAAACAACCCAAACAAACTAACAAACCCACCCACAAACAAACAAACACCAAACAAAATGGAACCTATATGGAATGCTTTGAACAAATCTGGTATTGACTCTCCAAGATGACAAATGCAAATGAAATCATATGAAGCCGCAGGCAAATTAAAGGGACGTTGTTTTAAAAGAAACTCGTGAGCTGTGTGCGTCATTTTTGGATGTCAGTATCAAATCAAAGAAAACAATCGTTCAGTGTGCATTTCTCATTTCCTTTGTTGTGCACTAGAGGATGAGAAAAACCTCTGCGGTAGCTTATAACAGAGAATGAATGAATGAATGTATGAATATTTCCTGATCTTTCCTCGCTCAGCTTTTTGCAGACCAGATGTGACGACTAGTTTTAGGTCCAGCTACGGCTACAGAGACAGGTGACGAGTAGTATCCAATAACTACACATTTCGTCCTGCCCACTCATGGAGGGGCCATCTTTGAAGGACATGTTCCCACACTCCAGTCTTTCCTGCGGGCAGGTCGGAAAGGGCACCGGTCTTAGCTTGCAAGCATGTGACAGTTCAGATTGTTGTGTCAGACACAGAGTCTCACTAGGGTACTTTGTTGCTGTTTGGTCAACAGGTGAAAGTCAGTCCTGAACATTGTTGGCATTGTAAGTATATACCTTGATGGTACTGTCCATCTCACTGGAGCTGATGCTGTGGCTGTTTGTGTTTGTCTACTGCGCTCTGCCTTGGCTTATCACCCTACCCATTCCCCAGAAATTCTGCTGGGCTTGGATCCACCGTAGCACCACTCTTCTATTTGTGCAAGAACTTTGTGCAGTACTTTGTTCAGGGGCAGCAGCATGATCTTATGTATAAACAATGGAGCCAGCCTGCAAGAGATGTTTTGTTTCAGCACTATAGTTTGTGCAAATTTGTTTTATTTGTTTTCTGTGGTAACACTGCATGCTTCGAATTCATCGAGAAATCTGATCAGGTCTCCTGCATCTCGATCAGACATGACATTGGTTATTGTTGATGTTTACTTGGGGTCCATCTTCTTGAGGGTAATTTTCCGTGATCGTGCCTCATCTTGCCAGTCTGTCCCATCCTGAGATGGAATAGGACACTGTAGTGCAGTTCCATGTTTTTTAGACTCATTTGCCACCATGGGTTTCTGGTGAGTCTGACCCGTGGAGGGGTAGTCTGTGTTTAAACAGTTGATCTTGGTGCTGTTTGGGACATCTGTGTGATCTCTCTTTGATGAAGGTGCTCTTTTTCAGCCTGTTTACATTTTACACCATTCAGTTTCCACAGAAAGAGCTGGAAGGCACCAGAACTTTTCTGCCTGCACCTGGGTCTTCACTTCTCCCACTATTAATTCAGAAGCGGGACGTATGCAAGCCTTGCTATTTGTCCTCTGGGTATTGCCTCCAACACGCCAGTGGTGATACTGGGGGGATGGATTCAGGACTTTATAAAGTGTCTGCTTGGTTATGTTTGCCCAAGTCGATCAGACTGTTGACATGCTATCGAGCCGTAGCCTTACATTCCTGGCAAACAGCATCTCTCTGATTTGCTCCAATAGTGCCTGCCAATTTTAGAAAGATGACCAGGCTGCTGGCTGTTGTCTCCGCCTTTAAGACGTGTGGGTTCCACATCACCTTTTTGTCAAAAGTGACGCAAAGGTTCAACCTTCTACTCCAATGGAGTTCTGCCAAAAGTGATAGAGCCGGTGACACGGCCCGTTCTTACCCCCCTCTGGAACTTACCCCGGGGTAAGTCTGGGCTAGCCTGCTTTCCCCCCGGGGGTCATTCTAGGACTAGCTAGAACTTAGCCCCCCCCCCCCCCCCCATTTATAACTTACCCCCCTGAACTATTTGGAATCTTCCTCCACCCCCCACCCTTCAAACAAGAGAGGGTTATCCAGGGTTTTCCTCTGCCTTTTCCCAACACGCACACCCCCTTTAAAACAAAATTGTGTTAGCCCACATATTTACACCCCTCTCCCCCCCCTATATTCCCCATTAGACCAAGTGTAGTTCTAGACTCTTCTCAATAGATAGATAGACCTCACTAGTTCTAGACTCTTCCCCCCCCCCCCCCCCCCCCCCCCCCCCCCTCCTCCCACACACACACACACCTGGTTCACTAACAGATACGTATTGACATTTCTCGCGCTAGCTTACACGTGTGGGTCAATATTCGGGTGTGTGAGTACGCCCGTGCATGCGTGGGAAAGAAAGACGGCTACATGCCAATGTGACCAAGTGCCAATGTGATCAAACGTAGTTGTGACAAAATGTCGTTGTGACCACGTGTCGTTGTGACCAAGTGTACCGTTGTTGTTTCATCCCGGTTTGCCTCTTTTTAACTATTTTACAGCTATCTAGAGTCTCTTGAGTACCTGTGTACCTTAGCTTGTACATGCAGATGACTAGTGGTCAGTGCCACTGACCACTGGTCATTATGACGTAAATCAGAGATTTTAACTATTTAACAGCTAATTACTGTTTTTCCCTTGTGTGCTTGTACAATAGATTACTTGTGGTCAGTGGCCACTGACTACTGGTCATTATGACGTAAATCGGAGATTTTAACTATTTCACAGCTAATCATAGTCTCCCGAGTACCTGTGTACCTTGGACACAGTCTGTGTGTGTGTGTGTGCGTGTGTGTGTGCGTGCGTGCGTGCGTGCGTGCGTGCGTGCACGTGTGTGTGTGTGTGTGTGTGTGTGTGTGTGTGTGTGTGTGTGTGTGTGTGTGTGTGTGTGTGTGTGACATGTTGTACATGTTTGAAATTCTGCTTGCACAATCTGATCATGCCATTGCAATGATTTCGTACAGTTTTTTTTTTTTAGTTTCAAAATATCTTCATGGAAGTATTTCAAAAGATGTGCTTTAATTTTCCATAAAGTTGAAACCACATGGAGGGAATAATACTGGAGGAAAAAGATGCTTATTTGTTCATCTAATCGAGGAAAAAAAAACTGTATCGAGGATCCTGTGTTGTAGATATTATATTCATCTGATGCCATTACCTGCACCACCTTCTCTCGTTCTCTCTAATGGGTATAAAATCGAATTTGATACGAGAGTTCGCTGTATAAAATTCGTTTGATGGAATTTCCTGATTGCAATGGATTTGAATCGCCTCACCTGATCAGACTGTCAACAACATTGACCTCTCTGGTTCAAAAGGAAACCATAAAATGGCTATGAGAGTTGCCGTTATCAAGTCGAAGGGTAGAATGGATGGTGCTGTAGCATACTTGATTCATGTCTTGTTTGTTCTAGGGGAGAGATTTTTTTTTCCTCCAGTGTGAGATGCTGAAAGCAATCCACCCGTCTGCAGACTTCCAGTGAGCAGAAGCAGGCTCGACTTGTTAGTGGCTGGGCGAGTGGTGGTGGAACCAGACTGGATAACTCACCAGCTCGCAAAGGAACCCACCATGTCCAGCTTCATGGTCATAATTAAGTCCATGAACAGGATGTTTGACGAAGTAAATCAGAATGTGCATGTCTCACACGAAGAGTTCACACACACACACACACACACACACACACACACACACACACACACACACACACACACACACACACACACACACACACACACACGTGTGTAACATCAGTTAGCACCAGTTATTTGGACACACGTTTTGATTGTTATCGATGTCGACACAAGTCATGACATTTGTGAGTACGTGCGTTCTATTGACAACTAAGCATCTGACATCTATATTTTCTGCCCCAGCACCGCCACTGATGTTTTCTGACTTCTTTTATTCCAAGGTCAGTGCCATGAGACAGAACAATAAAAATAATCCAACCTCGGTCGATTATTTTGTGCAATGACTTTGATTTTCAGGGAACCACGTTTAAACGATTTCCGTGTTGTTGCTGAGGAGCGTGGCAGCAAAGTGATGCGGTTTATGTAACCACATCTTGTGAGATGGCTCCAGTCCCAATAGCCTTGTTATTGAAGAGACTGTCTGATTTAGGCCAGAGACTGTTCCTCTCTCCTTATGGCCATCATCAACAATTGCCTCCTTTTGGGTACTTTCCCTTAAGATTTCAATCTAGCTCTTATTAAGCCTCTTTTGAAAAAAAAGCCCTCTTTGGATCTGTGCGACTTAAAAAACAACAACAAACAAACAACTAGAGGCCTGTCTCCAATCTGTCTTTTCTTTCTAATCTGTTGGAGAGGGTTTTCATGACTCAGCTGCTTGACCACATTGAGAAAAATGATCTTATGCCTCACTCTTAGTTCACCTTACCATGCTAAGCATAGCACTGAAAACCGCTCTGGTCAGAGTTCTTAATGATCTTCTAAACGCAAGTGATAATGCTCAGGTTTCCATTCGCACACTTTTAGATATTCGTGTTGCCTTTGACACAATTGATCATGACATCCTCCTCCGTCGGCTTCAAACAGTCTTTGGTGTAGACGGTTGAGTGCTAGCATTCATTCAGTGCTATCTCAGCTACAGGAAACAGACTGTTCCCATTGATGGATTCACTTGAAATCCAGCTCCTTTCTTGTTTGGCGTAGTACATGTCTCCGTCCTCGGCCCCCTTCTTTTTTTTGTATACACAACCACTCTCTGGATATTTTCTACGCATTCTGTTTCTCACGCACGTTTTGCAGATGATACTCAGCTGTGCAATTCAGCAATATCAGTATGTTATCACTGTTTTAGAGGGATGCATCTCGATGTCTAAAACTGTACGACTATAACAAGCTGCAGTTAAATGATGGGGAAACAGAAGCACTTTTCATTGGCATTTCTAACTGAGCAAATTCATTGCATTGCATTTCTGTTTATCAACATTAAATTTCATTTTCTCATTCAGTTTGTAATTCAGGTGTTCCATTTGATTCCAAGGTATCTAGGAATGAACAGGTTAAGAAAATCTCATGCCAACGACCGAATCTTGAACTTTGCAGATTTGGACAAATTTGCCACAACCTTCTTTGCTAGCTAAAAGGACTCTTGTCACTTCTCTGCTTTCTTTCTCATCTTGATTGTTGCAATGTGCTGTTGGCCAGCTTTTTAAAGAATCAAACTGAGAAACTCAAAAAGTTCAGAATTGTGCAGCTAGGTTGATTTTAAAAGTATCAAAAGAGTTTCAAATCACCCATCTTCTGATTCAACTCCACTGGCTTCCAGTTTCCCAAAGAATAGAATATAGAGTAGCCTGTCTCTGCTTACCACAAGATCACATATTTTGCACCACGCTGTTTCTCCGAAATATTTGAAGTGTGTACACTCCGTGCCGTTCTCTCTATTTCATGGCAGACATCCCGCATTCTATCTATACCCAAATGTTGGAACTAATTGGGACCGCCGGCCGGCCTTTTCAGTCATTGAACCTGTCACCAGGAACAAACTTCCTCATTCAGTTCGCTATGCTGAAATTTCTTTCAGTTGAAAACAAAAAAAAAAACAACAACAAAACAACAACAAAAAAAAAAAAAACAAAAAAGTCATCCTATCCGAACCTTTTCTGTAAGGAAATCATAGATGATGCGAGAACCAGAAAAGCAAACAAAACAAAAAAAAAACAAGACAAAACAAAAGAAACAGAAAACAAGAAATACAAAAACAACTAACAAGTGGTGTGATTTTCTCTCTCGTTTAATGAAATGAATACAAGCCCATACCTGTAGACGAATGCAACTTACGTTACCCAATCGTCTAGCAGAAATGACGACACAACAATCTTGAACAAATTTAATTTGTGTTTGTTCAGTTCTCCAGTTGTTGTCGTGTAGATGTGTCAGGTAAAGGGTAGCTTGGAACATTTGATTTGTTTGTGCTGTGCACTGTCATTTCTGCTGGGTGATTTGCTGTCACGAGCAGCATTCGTTTGGAGTTACACACGTGTATTTGCATTATTTCATCATGGAGAGAAGAGTTTGTCTGCCTGTTCGTGATATACAGTTTCTGTACGCCAAACTGTTTGCCCTTTTCCAGGGGCATACCTTTCCTGTATCTGATTTATGTTTGTGTGTGTGTGTGTGTGTGTGTGTGTGTGTGTGTGTGTGTGTGTGTGTGTGTGTGTGTGTGTGTGTGTGTGTGTGTACGTGTGCGTGTATATATGTACTTATACATAAAGGCTGATAACTTTGTGTGTGTTTTCATATAACTTTATTCGTTTCAATGTTTATTTAACTATTATATATCATGCCACCCCTCCCGTATATATATATCCTGTATATACTTTCCAGACCTTTGATTTTGTAAACGCATTGAGCTCCCACTGTTTAGGAAAGGATGCCTAAATCTCTTTTACCCCTCTCATTCCTGTTTTAGACCCTACTTTGTAAATTATTACTATCATCATCATCATCATCATCATCATTCTCATCATCATCACTCATCATGATTCATCATCATGATCATCGTCATCATCATCATCATCATCATCATTGTCATCATCATCATTATTATTATTATTTTGTTGATGTTGTTTATCGTGACAAAAAAGGAACAGGAATACTATCTTACTCTGTTACTAGCTGAAGTATTTTTGCGCATATTGAAGGCATTTACCACTTCCAGTTGATCTATGTAGCTACCTGTCCAGTCCTCTTCACCGGATGGCTCTCTCTGTTGGCCATGCTTTGCTGAGGAAACTATATACCCGTCAAATCTGAAGCACACACTCCGTGGTTTGAGCAGAGATAAAAGCTACATACGAACAGTGATCCTATATTGCTGAACAGCTGATCATAAGCGCTTAAGCCAGCATATGTGGTTCTCTGAGCGTGCAGCCAATGACTGTGATGCCTGGAAGTAGCCGATGACCTGCACGAGAGATCAGGACTCCAGCAAGGTGTATAGTAAGATCAGGACTCCAGCAAAGGTGTATAGTAAGAAATCGTGGGGAGATACTTATCCCCTGCCCTCTTCTTCTTTGTTACATTACATCAAAATATTTCTCATTTTCACATTGGTGAATTTCTATAATATTGTTTTCGGTAGTATTTAATGGGTACACAATTTTCTGTCATCCCACACACAGTAAAGCCTACAACACACTGTTGATGTTAAGCTGGAGTGGTTCATCCTGTAGAGAATTAGCGGGGTCTGTATATAACCCCCCCCCCCCCCCCCCCCCCCCCCCACTGAATCCGATCTTTTGGCATGATGAAAAAAAGTTAATGTATATTTACCTTGATATTTCCTCTGAAAACTCGCATTATTGCATTCGTTTTGAAGTTGAAAAACGATGAAGATCTCTCTCTCTCTCTCTCTCTCTCTCTCTCTCTCTCTCTCTCTCTCTCTCTCTCTCTCTCTCTCTCT
>JADBJO010025066.1:0-12500 GCA_016801955.1 Conus betulinus
GGTTACAGAAGAACGTGGCGGTAAGACTAGAAGTGCAACTCAGACGACGGATTACACTTACTTCATCATACTACTCATTCAGTGACTCATCCATCTCCTGCGCGCACCACAAATTGTACAATGAGAAGCCACACACAGCAACACCCCAGCACATGCACAGACCCGGGATCAGGGGACTGCACGCACGGCACGCACCCCGCCAGCGCCCTTATGTATCCGCCACACGCCCTAGCGCCCAGACGATCCAGCGGACTGCACTTATACACAGAACTTGGACATGCGGATTCGACACTCGAGGCCCACAGACAGCAATACGATACTACACGTCCTCAACCGTCTAGCGACGAGAAATTATGCAACTAGGCTTGTTCGCGTGCCCAAACTAGCTGCAGCACGCTACAAAAGAGTGAGTGCAAGGGGCTTTGATACTAATTGGTCTGATAGACGCACCCGATGAGTTTGCCCGCCACCAGGAAAGAGGTCATTTACTCATCATCAGTGCTACAGTGCGCCTATAGACACAAGCAAAGCCCCCGACAGAGGGTGAGCCATTGTACGTGAGTCAGATCCGAGCAAAGAAATAAAGAATATTAAGCTCTTATTGACAAGACAGTAAATACTGGGAGCTGTAAGGAACAGCAGTCGAGATTCTAGGAAGTGAAGCAAAACACTAATGAACAGTACAGTGTTACATCATCACATCTGCGAAGAGCTAGAGCCCCAAGCTCCAATGACGTTCTTGCCATGCACCAGTGAAGTGAGACCTCTAGGTCAGAACATATCTGCGGAAGCAAATGCTAATTGACACACGACCTCATGTTAGGCTATACAAGACTCTTATAGGATGATTCGAAGGCTAGCGTCTAAGATATCGACAGATAGCAGGACCACTGATGTACTGTAATTCACAAGACTGCTCTAATCAACACGGGCGAACCATGCCATAATAGCCACCACAGCGTAATTCGCACTCTCTCACTAAATGCTTGCCAATAATCTAGACTTCTCAAGAACACGTAGACAATCTGTCCTAAAAGCGAGAGACACATAATCGAACGACCTGACGTCGCGCTACACTAGCTTTTTTAACCTCAAAGTCCCGATTCACCAAGCAGCAACTGTGATGATCCGGTAACGTGCATGCCAGGTAGTCAGTTACGGCGATTGTGTACATTAGGGGGGGGGATGGCAGAGAGAAAAGTCCACTCTACCTGCCATCGACGCGCCAGCATTGAAATAACGTATCATGACGTAAACAGTTACAGGACTCCCTGTATTGACCAACGCATCGAGTGTGGCTTGAATGCAGGCTAAGCCAAGGGCAAGGTGAAATGACCACCGTAGGCTAGATAATCAAGGACGCCGGTACCTTCGCACAAAACGACGATCTTTTTAGAGTCCCATCGGACAGATGTAGAATTAAGTCCAGCGATGAACTGCATTCCAGTGCCACCACGGCCAGTGAATAAAGGGACCACACAGTCATATGATAGTCCAGTGCATTTGCGCTACCAGCTAAAGGCGTCCAGCATCCGTGGAGCGCGTAATATTAGTTTTCAAACCAGCCCTAAGGCTCGCAGCAGATATAGCGAGGTGATAGCTAGCCTCAGCAGCCCACGCCATTATGTCCCCCATTCCCAACAAATGAATCTGTGCCAGCGATCTGGTTATGATACTGGTCAGACTCACTCTTATCATCTGCATGAAGGTCATAGGCAGTAAAGGCATTGATGACTGTGAGCGTTACTTTGCATGGGTGATTTCATTTCGTGGACAGCAGCCCACTGGGCTCAGGAAAGCACTGAAGAGGACCTAGCCCAACACTGCGCTGGCAAATCTCACAGCGCGATCAACAGCATTAGACCAATATCAGTGCAGGCATCAGCACGCACAAAAGCTTGGGAAAAAATAATAACTAAAACGATACACAAATATGAAAATAATACGAATAAAACAAAATATAAACATATCGTCCTTAATACGGAGAGTCTACTTCGCTTAGCCAAGGATTATATGACTAGTGCCACGAACCCAGATATATGGACGGGTCAGGCCTGACATCGGACAGAGAAGACCCATATCGAATACGTTTGCGAAAGAGCCTTGGACAGAAAAAAAAAAAACAAGGTATTCGGCTCAAAGGGGTTTCATCGAAGCATGGTGACTGCAGGGTTTCATCGCAACTAGCGTCAGATTAGAAAGTTCGGATCATGAGAGATGAATAGAGAGGGGACTGGACTTGGTGAAGAATGGGTACGTCTACGATAAGCTCCTCAGGACAATAGCCCCTACAGGAGCTGTTTGAGGAAGAAGGTCATTGGATATGGCTGGAAGGAGTAGAACTGAGAGAGGAACAAGCTGGTGCTTGTCTGACAGTGACAGAAAAGGCACCATACAGTCAAACTAGTGAAGGGGAGGACCCACATCGGTGATTGAGGGGGCTTGGTGCTGATCATTATTGCGTTTAATGGAAGAGAGTCCTCGCACAGCGACGCACTCTCTCCCTGTATTGTGATCTCCACGCCAGAGTCTGGCGCACTACGGTACTTTTGACTGTCATCGCCGTGTTAGCACATGGTAGCCCTGTTTTAGGTCTCATCTATCTACTACTACCACGAGCTACGATTGCATCCACAAATACCACTCATCATAAGACCAGATGTGATATCACCCACACTCCTCGCTACATGTTCACTGATAGGCACAACCCAATCCACCCCCAATAAAAATCATAGCTATGCTGAGCATTGACACTATCCAGTAAGCCGGCTTACTCACATCTCTCGATATGACTTCCTCCATCTCAACAATCTGTAGCCATTATACTCGATGTGTCATTCCTCGCTTTGTTGCATCCTCTGCTACAACAATCCATAGACGACTCTCCCCGCGTCACAAGACATAAACAAATATGTCCGCCTCTCTCTTGCTCTCTCTCTCAATATATATTATATATATCTTCATAATCATATTATATAAGATAACCTTATATATATATAATGTGTTTGGTGTTGTGTGCTCAGCATATTACAAGTTAACCATACCACGTATGCCAAACTATAGTAGTTAGGGATAACCAGAGTTCATTAGTCACTATTTGATAGCAGCTTATGATGGAAGGCCCATTAGCGCGAGTAACCGCTTAATAGCCTTTTAATACCAACAGCCTTGATGAGGTTTTTTTTTAAACCATAATCCGGCATGGGATGCAACTGTGAATAGGCATAATGTAAATAAAAGAGCAAAAATCCATAAAACTTCTTCTCATTATCACTAATGCACTGCAAAGTGAGACCATTGTCCTCTAAATGACATCTTACAGACAGACAACGATTTGAACTGCAACCCAGTTCTTGTGACAGGGGATTTCGTTAGATGTTGACATAGATATCAGACCCCTATGGTTTTACTCCCTGGGATGTCTCTGGAGTGTGTAATAGACTATTGTTGTGAGTGTTGCTTGAAGAGCGGCCCATCGCATGAAAGTCGACCATTAGTCAGTCTTTGAGCGTTCAAGTACTCCGTGGACAATCGGTCTGTCTCCAGCATGGTATGAAATGAGCCCATACAGGCATGGCTCGTATAATTTTTAACAGCCCCCGCCCACAAGATGCCCAAAAAAGATCCAAAATTCTCTCAATTGGTGGAGTAATTGATCCCTGCACCACTTAGCTATTTTTGCTGACAAAGCAACAGTACAGGTCTCAAATCCCCATCCTTTTCCTGGAGCAGGGCGGCTCCGAGGCCTTTCGTCTGAGTCATCTGTCCTCAGCACAAACTCTTTGTCTGTACTTCGGGTGGTGTTATCAGTACAGGCTTTTCCGCGAATTTCTGTTTCAAAAGGCGTGAGGCGTCGCGAAAGCTTGCTCACATTCGTCGGTCCAGCGAATAGTTGTTGGCTGGCCTTTCTTTGTAGTGTCGGTCAGTGGATTAGCAATCTTAGCGAATTTTGGAATGGACTTCCTATAATAACCAGCTAATCCCAGAAATGTCTCTCACTGTTGTTTCCTTGTCTTGGGTCTTTCCGCATTTGCAACTTTTCAAATCTTGTCCATTTCTGGGTTTAATCAACCCATGGCCCACACTCATGCCCAAGGAACGACCAATTCCTTGCACGTTTTGTCCGCAGAGGATGGTCTTTAGTTGCGGAGGGACAAGAGCATATACCTCTGACCGGCCTATCGGTCGCAAGTTTTCAAAGTGTGGGGAAGGGATGATGTGATAAATGAATGGGCTGCAGTTTGTTTACAAACAGTTTCAGTTGCGCACATCACCGACAGCTGTCATCACCGACAGCTTCCTCCTCGTGCTAAACCTGCCACAAGCTTTCCTCCCTAATCGTAATGTGATACTAGCTGTCTGGATATGGATAGTGTGCTGAAAAACAGGATGCTGTGTTTCTTCATTAATACTTTCCGCCAGAATGCAACGAACAGTGGTCGATTGATGTCACTGTTATTGTGGGTCTCTGACTGAACAGAGAACGGATACCAAACACGAAGCATCTTCTTTCAACCGCATTGCTGACACGCACCATAAATATTTGCGAACGGGCCAAAAACGATTGAAACAGTCCTATACGAGACACACAAGTGAATTGAAATGATGAAATTTGAACTCAGGGAGAGAATGCATTCCTGAAATCTATCACGTTCAGTCCCTTGGTGCATGTTGACATGCATATACTTCCTTTACAAAACTGACAGAAAAAGTAGCGTTCACGGGACAGTCTACCTACCAGCCGTGTACTAGGCCTAAATAAACCGAGTTGGCACTGGTCAGCTTCACTGGGGACACACGGGGCGGTTTCCCTACCACGGCCTAGGCGTGTTTATCTGCGGCTCTAAACATGCTTGTGAAGCATGCTGCCAATATGAAATTCTATCACAGCCACACCATGCTTTTAGTAAAGCAAGATTTTAGCATGCACAGCACACACCACACACCACACACACACCACACACACACACCACACACACACACACACACACAACCATTTTGATTGAAAAAAACCCACACACCAACATAACAGCGGTTATATAAACAGATTGGATAACACACACACAACACACACACACACAGCCACACACACCACACATGACAAAAACAAACAGCATCTCTCTCTCTGATCTGTCTCTCTCTCGTCTCTCTCTCTCGTCTCCTCTCGTCTCTCTCGTCTCTCTCTCTCGTCTCGGTCCTCTCTCTCTGCTCTATCTATCTATTCTATCTATCTATCTATCTCGTTTGTAACTCGCTGTAATCATTAATTGGGTTTTTAATTGAGAAGAGAAAAAGGATTTAACCGGGAATGCTTGTCACCTCTTACCATTCGGATTTTGTTGAATTGTGAAATTTTCCAGCGGTGAGTTCTGGAAGATTATGGTCTGTCTGGTTTTACGGGGAGAAAAATACCATAGGTGTTTTTTTTCCATTATCAACCTGCGTTTTGATTCCTGTGTGAAGAGCACAGATCAGACTGATCTAAACATTCTTGAGCAGAATCTTTTTGACGGGGTTGGCTTTTCTGTTGTTTTCCAACGGACCAAGAAGGCCGGCTGATTGAAGGAATCGACACGATGTACCTGACTCAAAGAAAGATCTGGATCGAGAAATTGTCCAGGATTCTGACATTCTCTATGTCACGAGCAGCATTTTCTTTTGTAGTATAACATTGAGAAGTGGTTCTGATATGTCTCGTTTTTTTTTTTTTTTGTCAGTTTATGGTAACATTTAATGCAGATAGACACTTAGACTGTTTGCCTTCTTCTTCACCACCAGAAATATCTAGACTGAAATACTGCAACAAATCATTGGAGTAAAGATGACACAAAGTCTAGCGTTTTAATCCTTTAATCTTCTACCTTTTTGTAATCTAGCACCTTTCCGGAGCACATTGCACGAATATTGCACACACGAAACAACAAATCTACACATCTTTTGGTGTTCACTGAAGTTGTGTTCAAAACGCCTCCACCAGTGTTGGAGCTACAAACACGGCAGGGGACAAACATATCCGAATGAAAGAACGCGACGTGCGTACAAAAAAATCACGATCCGACATTGATTTTTCGAAAAATGCACAGAAAAATTCAAATTTAGAGACGCTTCGTTCATATGTATTGTTTCAGACGTTTTTTTAATTCATCAAAGATTAACCCACACGAGGTAGCGCCTCGCGTACTGGTTTCCGCCGGTACCCCCTTGGGAACTAACGGAAGTAAAAGTTAAACTTTTTTTTTTCTGATCTAAATAAAGCGATGTCGCCGCATGTGTTAGCAGCATCTGTCAAAATTGACATGAAGAAAAGTTTACTAACTATTTGAAAGTATACACTGACGGCTCAGTTTTCTTGATGATGGTAGTGCGGGGATCTGGCTTTGTAATTCCAGATTACAAAGCTGAAAAAAATCATCATATTTATTTAGGTAAGGGTCATTCCATATTTACAGCTGAACTTTGTTGCTGTCCTGATGGCATTAAATTATTTAATTTCCTTGCCAGTCTCAATATTTAATATCCTGTTTTTGTGTTGATTCACAGTCAGTATTATTAAAAAGTTTGCATTGTTTTGAAAAATACACAGAGAGAGGAGGAATATTATTTGAGATTAAGTACATGTTGCACTGTCTTTACATGAAAGGTACTAATGTTGTACCTTTGTCACACAAGGAAATTAGTCATATAATCGAAAAGGGATTTCTGGAGTCAATACAGTTCCTCATCAAAACTCTCGTCAGCAAACTCTGTCAAACTTTGTGTCGATTAGCCGACCCGGTTTCAAGCCTGACTTTTAGACTTTTTATGTAATTCCCTACGAACCAAGTATTGCCAGACTGTTAAGTGTATGTCGTGGGGGATCTTTCAGTTCAACATGTGATTTTTGATTGTGAACTAACGAAACCCTTTTTGAATGGTGTTATACCAAGTGCTGACACTGGGCATGTTAATGTGTTTGACTTTTTTAGATTCGTTGCCAGTTGTTTCTCTTGTTAAATTAACGAGAACACCTTTTGGAAAGTCCATTGAACATTTTATAATCATAATCGTAAGTTAGATTACTTTAGTTATTTTTCTCTAATTTTTCATAGTTACTGTCCTATAATTCATCTGTCCCTTATTTTTGTTCTATGTAACCACATCGTCCTCTTCTCTTCTTTTATGATAATAGTCTAAAATTGCGTTTCTATTGAACGCCCTGGTTTAGTCTTTCATGCGGCGATTTTTCTTATTTTCGTGGCGATTTTTACATGTCTGCTCAATTTTGTTTCTCAGATCTACCACATACTCAGCAGTAGTTTCTGATCTCTGGATTCTTTTGGTCTTGCGTCCACGCCCTTTTCAGGATCTCTAGTGGACCCTCTCACCATACTACCCCCATAACAGCAGTTTCAAATGTACTGAAGTGAGTGAAGTCCCTGTGGCACTTCCCTATAAGCAAAGAGCATAGCTGGTAGAAGAGTGTCCCATTCTGTGGGGCTGCTCAATGCAAAGACGCTGAATCGTGCCTTCAGCGTGCTGTTGAAATTCTCAACCAGACCATAGCCCTTGAGCGTGCGTACAGAGTCGTTGTTACCCCCTGTTATGCTCAAGAGCTGATAGTTCTCTCTCATGAGATCTGAGGTGAACTGAGTGCCTCAATGCACTTATGATCTTTTCTAGTATGCCAGCCAGCCTCCTTCACATTTCATATAGAGCCCTCAGCCACAGTGACCATCTCAACTGTTGGTATGGCCATTGCAGCCTCAGCATACTTAGTTGCATAGTCAATCATTGTGAGAATGGTACCGATTCCTATTAGTGCTAGTGGATTGATAGGTCCGATGATGTCAATCGTGACCTGCTTGAACGGAGCTGACACTGTAGGTACTTCCTGTAAGAATGCCTTTTTCAGCTTGCCCTTAGACTTGCAGCGCTGGCAAGCATCACACAAGATAGGCAGAATCTCCTCACATCACCATCAATGCCTGGCCAGTAAAACGAACTGATGATTCTTTTCTTTCTTTGTCTTTCCTGCATACAGGTGAGTGACCACATGGGTGGGTCGTGTGTCCATTTCAATTATTGCCTGTCTGTAGGCACTGGGTACAATCACCTGATTGAAGTTCTTTTGTTTCATTTTGGAAATTGCGGTACAAAATCCGTGCTTGGTATGATAGTAGCTGGTGCCTCCACCATTTATTCCCTCGCCTGAGCGCGAGGCTGACCTGAAGCTTGCCTAGCCTCAGCACACTTAATGAGTGGTCTTTCAAGCTGCTCTCTTTTAGCTGCTGGGAGGTAACTTTGGCTAAGACAGGTTGGTCTTACTTGATAGGAGGGTGTTCCTTTCCTTCAGGTACTGGTACTGCGTGGTGGTAATTCTCTGCCACTGGTTCCTCATCTGTGGCTGGTTTCACAATAGGTGCGACTCTCTCGTCGGCGCTCCTCAACTGTGTGTCCTAACCTGCTTCCTTGTCCTTATCCACAGTTGTAGGTTTTAGTTCCACACTGACTTCCTGAGTTACCTGCACTTTCTCTTCGCTGGTCATGTTCCCAATCAGGACTGGAACTGGCGCATCCTCAGCAACCAAACCTTCAATCTGTCCACTGAAATGTGGGAGTCTGCATTTGCACAATGACAGTAGGCAGTCTGCCTTTGGTGTTCTTAGCGTATAGATGACTTGTTTTGTACAGCCCAGTATAGCATGATCTAGGGACTAGAGTCTTGATCACCTGGGTTTGCATAGCCCCGGTATCACGCATGCCCCTGGCCTGTTTTCCTTCTATCCCCAGACTGTACAGACAGTAGTACAGTAGTTATGGTCACTCTTCTGAATGAGCTTGAGTGAAAGATTGGATGTTCTCTGGTTTTAACTTCTTCACCCAAAAGCACCGACACCCTTTCGCGTCTGGCGCTGGGACAGACTTTCTGATAATGTGGCCCTCCACATCAAAACAACCCTTGCCTCAAGCCACTCGTTGAAATGTAGGAGGTCACCCCCTAAACAAAAAAAATTCTGTTGATATTAGGGTTTTGACTGGGCTGTTTGTTGTGCTTTGGCAGATTCTGCACTTTAATCTCGTGTAGGACGAGCGTCCAACAGTTTGCCATTAACCATTCTTCTTTTCGCCATCCCCTTGTCTCATCAAAAGAGATCAGCGTCAGCTTCGACTTTACATCATCTTTGATGTTGGGTTTTACTTACCGTATGAACCTATCTTTCTCCATGCTCTTGTGTCTCGAGGGACATCTCCCCATGATTAGCACTTGTTTTGAGATCTCGCTTGTCTTTGTTGGAGAGCTCGATCCATCGGTTTTACTAGGTGGTCTAGCCTGACGTAGCTGGATGGTTGGTCTTGTGGGTTATTAGTGGGACAGATGGAGGCAAGGACTTTGCAGCCATTGAATGAAGCTGGGATGTAGTCTGTCTCTGTACATGGCTTTCTTTGGCGCCCCAGATCTGGGGCGACAAAGGGAGGGGGATTGCGTGTTATCTAAGTGACTGATCACCCTCTTGACGGCAGGAGAGCTGAAGAGTTGGGCCGTGGATCGTGACGCCATGTCCTTAAGAGGGTGTTGGCAAGGGGAGGGAAGAATGGAGGGAGGCCTGCAGTGAAGCGCTGGGGGGGAGACGCTTCCCTGAGTAGGTGGATTTAACGTCAAATTCCTCAGTCTGCTACAGGCACTGGCTTTTCGTCATAGCTGTTGATCCCCACTTGGAAAGTGACCTGTTTTGAATGTGTGGTGATTGGGGTCGTGATGACAGCCTTGACACAGTTTGATAGACCTGTCAGGCCCGGCACGAGAGAGATTTTTCACCCTGTAGCGTTCTGTTGAGATTGCTTCTCATCTACCCCCTTTACACAGTCACCTAATAGCAGCATGTTACAATTCTCTGGGATTGTCTTTTGTCGTAGGATAGCTAGAGGAGGTGGGGATGTGGATTCTGTGTTTGTTGATGGCAGTGGGGATTTCTGTCATTGTGTATGTGTGTGGTTTGTGTCTTGTTGTGTAGAGATTTTGTTTGATGGAACGGAAGAACCTGTGTTGTTTGCGCTGTATGAACTGTCTGACAGCACACTGTATGTATTTTAATGTTTCCACAGCATACTCAATCTGTGTAGATGAATTAGTTGATGTAGTTGATGTGTCCTTGTATCGGGACTGTTTGGTTTGTCTAATTGTTGTGTTTGATTGATTTGTTTTTTGAAGGCGAGCACTCGTTTCCTATGTCAGTATAATGTTGTTTTGACTGTCTTTGAATGATTGCAGTTTGCTTCTCGTGCTGTCTCCTTTCATTTTGGCGCTGTAGATGTATGTGTGAGTTCAATTTTGTACTTGTTGTTGATTTGTTGTGAAAGATCCTTGATTAAAAAAATGACCCTATTGGGATTTTTTATTTACCTAATCTCCACATCAACCCGTGCACCTACTGAGTGTGTTCCGTTCAACTTGTTGGGATGTGTGTGTTCAAGCTACTTTTCAACTTTTAGTGTCCAGTATGTCTTGCTGCATGTTGGGAGAATAGTGCGTGTGGCTGAGATAAGCTGTCTTTGAAGGTGTGGGGATAGTGGCCATGGCCAATTGCTAGTTGAGAGAATGTGTGCGGGACTTCAGATGCTGAATGAAGCGAGCTGGCACTCTGGGGCGGTCAGAGTAGTTGAACAGAAATGGGATAGCAGACAATGGTTAGGGTCAGTACTGGTATGGGGTGGGAAGGGTGACAAACACAACGCTGTTTCTAAACACATGGGACGGTATGGGCGTCGTGGGAGGATCTCTGATGGGAAGGGTCAGTATTTTGCTGGGTGTGAGGAAGGGACTGAGGTAACAATAGATGAACCAACGTCCAACAGGGGATAAAGGGCTATTGATGGTTGGAGACTGGAGGGATGATGCAGGTGGCGATTCCCATGCTGCCTGGCGGCGGAAGACAACGAGGTGAGTGTGGCAGTGTGCATCAGGGGAGTAGGATCCACGTCCGTGTCGGAGCTGACAGGCACATTGGGATTACTGAGTTAGTGAGGCGGTGAGAGAAGTGGGGGTGGAGTGTTTGTAGATTGATAAGTGACGCCTGAGCGATTGTGTTTTTCCACAGCAGCATTTGTGTGTGCATCACAGATGGATCAATGGAGTCGTGAAGGAAAGGACGTCTGTGTCCCATGTCAAGGGCATTCGCAATTTGACAATGGTCGTAACATTCTGTGTGTACAACACAAAATGGGGCCACAATTTCTTTGAGTTTATCAAACTCCTGCCAGCAGTACCCCATTCTTGACATACATGTCTTCTTGTAGTAAGATTTTGCCAGTTGCGTAGTAGATATGAACTTGTTAAAAGTTCTGTGTTCACTGTTCAAAACAATTTGAGGAATGGATGATAATGCCACAACTCACTGGGGCAGTGGGTGACAAAGCTCGTCGCCAAATCCAAAAGTGGTCCTTTGTTTGGTTCTTGTTGTATTCCTTCAATACACTTGAGGTGGATGGTGGGACGTATTTTACCCACAATACCTTTCACACAACACATATCTCCATACAGGCAGGTGGGTGTGGGGGAAAATCGAAAACGTCACTTGGCATGTCCCACTTTGGGGAGCTTGGTGGGTCTCGTTGGTTTAGATATTTGGCGCTCATACAGAGCGCGTGGTGAGAGGGATCTGTGCGTTACGTGCATTTGTGGCATTTGTGGTATTTGTCCAACAAAGAAAAAGGGGAAAAAAAGAGAGAAGGGGAAAGAGGAGAGGAAGAAAAAAAGCAGAAAAGAACGCACTTACAGATGCTACACGTCGATGTAATAAAACACACACACAGCTGGGCCACTGCATTGTGTGCCACGGCATTTAGCCATCACAGCACACCCGCCAACATCTTGTCTTGGGAAGAGAGCCTTTTCCGGACACACTGCAGCGTAACATGATTAGCATGCACATATTTTCACTTTCACTCTGTCCCCAAACAGCCAGAGGATCGCTTTCCTCCGTGTGAAACCAAATTGGCGCCACAAAAATGGGGCCACTTATCTGGCCACCCCCTGGGGGGAGGAGGGGTCGGAGGATTGGCGTCTCAACATCATGACACTGGGCCAGTTTAGTCGGTGGCCTAGCACAGCTCTGGAGAGGGGTTCTGATGTATGATTTTATACACATAAACCCGCAAAAATAATCAACACCACCGTCCAGCGCAGGATCCTTTTTTACACACACACGTGTAAGCAGTCACACACCTCTTTGTGAAATTACACACATGAAGCACGTGAATTACACACACAGAAACTGATTCTATTGCAGAGCGAAGAGAGAACACATCCGAAAACAGGTCGGCGGCAGCAGAGAGAGAGAGAGAGAGAGAGAGGGGGAAGAGAGAGGGAGAGACGGGGAGTTCCGGTGAGAGAGAGGAGCGTCCGAGAGTTCCATGAAACTGGCGCGCGAGAACACACACACACACACACACAACACAACACACACACACACACACAACACACCACACACACAACACACACACCACACACTTTTATCTTTTTT
>JADBJO010025066.1:15000-20000 GCA_016801955.1 Conus betulinus
ACAATCCCCTTAACCCTCAAACGATCAGGCTATTTTACCTACGAAGATGACCAAGTGGGGACCGCTGGGACCCCAGCAGATTTTCTGCTGAAATGCTAGCTTTATTGAGTCAGTTTTTCTTTAAATAACAGTTTTATTGCTTCTTTCAACATTGACAAATATTATCTAGTATCCAAATGCAATTATCGTTTACAAAAAAAAAAAAAAAAAAAAAAAAAAAAAGACAGAAAAAGATTGTGGACCAAAATGGTTAAACAAGAAAATGAAGAAAAAATAACACGTAATGAAAGAAGTAAGAATTAACATTTATTTAGACAGAATTTGCCTGCTTCTCTTTAGAAAAGGAACATACTTTTTTCATTAAAAATAAAAGCAAACATAAAACAAATAAAGAATCTAAGCAGTTCAATCGAACTATGCATTCAACGCGTCATATACAATTAGCAAAACGTTTTGATTCTTGACATACATAAACAAAATGTCTTGTTTCTTTCCATCATTAACAGCAAATAACAAAAGAACTAATGACAATTTAACCAAGTTTAGCATTCAGCGCATCTTGTTATTATTGTACAAAATCAAAACTAATAAGAAGAAAATAATCGTGATCTAACTCACTTGAATCTTTTATAAAACAACGTATTTTCTTTCTTTCATAAAACAGAAATAATAAATGAAAGAACCTAAAGCTAAGAAACACATAACTGAAGTATGCAATTAGTTGGCCAAGTCGTTATTGTAAGTCAAAATGTGAAAGAAATTTGGACAGTTTCTGTATCACAATGATCCGACATCTCAGACAGACGGTCTTCATAGTTCGAGGCTACTTCGTCGTCACCAATGGAGCTGTTTTTCGTCATCAGTTAGGTCATCTTGAACTATTCTTTAAACTTCTCCATGGTTTTACTGTAACACAATACGAAAAATTTAGTAGATGTGAAAAGTTTGATTAAAATGAAGACAATAACATCACATGACATACATTTATTGCTGGGGTCTCTTTGGACCCCAAAGACATTTTCACTGGTGAACTCCACTCATGACGGCTGCACACACGCGATTTTGGAGCACTGCTGTGCTAATTGGTGAAATGGTCAGTTTTAGTTTACTAAAAAGCAAATTAGCCATCACCAAACGTACTAAGATGTCTGTGTAGCCGCGCACAAAGTTTCAGGCAGAAAATGGGCAGATTTTGATCGTGGCAGGACTTTGTTGTGTTTTGTTTTGGTAGCCGCATGACCAAACCAGGAGGTAGCAAAAGGAGAAGAAAAGCAGCTAAGAACAGTGAAAGTTCTCCTAACAGCAGTGCATCTGACACTTCTCAGTTATCAGCTACCCCCTACAACACCACCAAGAAAGTAAGCTTGCCAACCTGACTAGTAGTAGTAGTAGGAGGAGGAGGAGGAGAGGAAAAGCAGCAGCAGCAACATCGCACCACCTTTACCACCTCCAAAATTGAAAACAACAACAAACTACCACCACCAGCAAAACAACAAGAACACATCAACAACATACAAGACACCTTTTGTGTGAGATTCCAAACCAGCCCAGGAATTCCTTGTTTCCTTAAAGGTTAATCTGCTAATCATCTGTCTACAGACACAATTCAGGCGATCAAAAAGGAATATGAGGCATGCTGGGACACTATACAGTGAAAGCATTTCCTTCACACTGCTCACACCTTTCCATGGGCGGAACACCCCTCTTCAGATGATAGTCCTCAGCCTCCAGGTCTACACAGCTCAGATCTACATGCGCTCGGTCGGAATTTTGATTTCTCTTCACATGTAGGTGATCGTACCAGGGTAACTGACGATGTGGTACAAGAATAGGACTTGCACCGGTCTCCATCTTCCATCCCTAAGGCAGTTGGTAGTTCTGCTTCATTCTTCACACTCTTCAAGTCTCACCTCCACGGGCGGTAATAGAATTGTCCAGACAGGAAGCCACCCCCCACACAGCTGACGCATGGATATTAGTCTGGTGAACTGCGGAATACCTTCAGAATGAACGTGAGACATCTTTTCAATTTTGTGTCTACCCCTATTACATTTCTGCACTGCCAGAAGTCCAGGGTCCAGTGGGTACGAGGGGAGGGTGGGGGGGGGGGGGGGGGGGGATTAACGCTGGACAAAAATCTTTCTCGTCGATCCAGCGTATCTGCACATGGTACCAGATCAATGATTTCCATCTGTTTAGACCGTTTCTGCTACCAGCTTTTTCTTGGTTTGTTTGGCATTCCAGCGTTCAAGAATCGATCTTCTGTTCGAGCAAACTTTTAGTGTCTTCCATAGGCGCGTTTTTCTTTCTTTCTAACTCTTTCTTTTTCTTTTTTCTCTCTCTTTCTTTAATTCTTTTCTTTCTTTCTTTCTTTTGTTTCTTTCTTTCTGTCTGCCTGTTTGTCTGATTTTCTTTTTTCCATGTTACCTTTGTTTTTTTTTTCTTTCTTTCTTTCTTTTTATTCTTTCTTTTTTCTTTCTTTCTTTCTATCTTATCTTTGATCTTTTTTTTTTTCTTTTCTTTCTTTCTTTCTTCCTTCTCCTTCTTCGTATATATTAAAACATTGCAAACTGGTGTATGCCGTGTGCTTGAGTGTATGAATGTGTGTGTAAGTGTGTGTGTGTGTGTGTGTGTGTGTGTGTGTGTGTGTGTGTTGTGTGTGTGTGTGTGTGTGTGTCTGTTGTGTCTGTGTGTGCGTGCGCATGATATGTGTTGTATGTTGTTGTGTGTATGGGTGTGTGTCCTGTCTTTATGTCTGTGTTGCTGTCCCACTGACTGTTGAATCAGTGGCGGCCTCCCACACCTCCCATTCCAACCCTGAACCAACCCTACTCCCTGCCCACTTGCACCGCCACACTACAACCTCGTCCTACAGCATCACAGCCTTGGTCTATGGGAAGACCAGTAGAGTCACCCACCAGAGACACTGAGCCCTTGCTTTGTTCCAGTCATTTGACAGGGGTTCTTTTGATCAGACATTGATGCATTGAACACCACAAAGGATAAATACAGCGTAGAGTATTTATTTGTTACTGATAACTCTCGGCGTCATTCTATGTCTTGACAGACAATGATGATATGTAGGCCTACTACTGGTGAGGCGTATCACTCCACTGAACTGCTGTGACAATAAAGCTAATGATTGTTGACCACCTGCAACTAGACCCAAGTTGCGTTATAGAATGTCTTTGACACAATGAGAATTTCTTTGCGTGAAACTCAGGCTATTCTACTCTTTAGAACCTTCTATATAAGTACACACACACACACACACACACACACACACACACACACACACACACACACACACACACACACACAAGGCGTTAAAGAGAAGAAACGAACGAGCACACACACACACACACACACACCACACACACACACACACACACACACACACACACACATAGCAAGCGCAAGTACACCTACACACACCTACACCCACATATGGATAGATAGATAAACAGAGAGAGAGAGAGTGTGTGTGTGTGTGTGTGTTTGGTTTCACTTATTCGATACTTTTATTTTCAACATAGTTTCGGCAGAAATAACTCTCACATCGCCAGGGGGTTCTTTTACGTGTGCTGTTCACGGCAGCTCATGTTTTCATCTTCAAGCTGTCATTCAAGAAAAAAAAAGAAAGAAAAAGAAAGCAAAGAACAGAACAGAACAGAAAAAAGAAAGAGCAACCAAACAACCGATGTTGACTGGTAATGAGAGGGAAACACACAAACATTTTGTGTAAACACACACACCCCACACAAACACACACACACACACACACAGCACACACACACACACACACACAACACACCCACCACCACGCACGCACGCACGCACGCCACGCACAAACACACACACACCACACACACACACACACACACACACACACACACACACACACTTTTTGGAGTTGAGATTCTAACCGCAGACCTGGGGAATCCCTCATTTTCCAGATGACGGGTTTATTACTAACTCAACCCTTCCACTAAAATTATTGAGGCAATAAATATGAATGTGGGGAATGTTAAGACAATATAAAGCAATACAATTCCTTAAACACTAATCATAATCTTTCCATCAATCAACTCAGTTTGGGATCTTGGTGCTCAGCCTTCAGTTCTATACTGATTAGAAATACATGGAAGGTACGAATTCCGTTTTCTCTTCACAAATAAGATGATCTTGGCGGGACATCTGGCGATGTGCTACAAGCGAAGGATTCGCTCCCGGCTTCCATCTTCCGACCCTGAGGCAGTTGGTAATTCTCTTTTTCCCCTTCACACCCTTCAGGCCTCTCCTCCCCAGGCGTAATAGAATTGTCTGAACAGGATCTCACTCCCCACACAGCTGACGCATGTGTATTGGTCTGTGGACTGAAGAACTGGTTTAGGACGAGCCGTCAGACTTCCTTTCAGTTTTGTGTTCCTTTTATTACATTTCCGTACTTACTGGAAGACCAGGGCTTGTGGTACGAGGAGGGAAGGGATGAATGCGAAACAAACATGCTACTCGTAAATCCAGCGTTGCTGCACATGGTAACCAGATCAATGATTTCAGTGGCTGCTGACAGTTCCTGCTACTTAGTTTGTCTGCATTCCTCTGCATTCGCATGCGTGTCGTGGTTGTGTGTGTGTGTGTGTGTGTGTGTGTTTGTGTGTGTGTGTGTGGGTGTGTGTGTGTGTGGTGTGTGTGGCGTCGATTTTGTCCTGTTTACAGCTTACTCTTTGTGTTCTTTCTTTCTTTGTTTTTTTTTTCCTTTTTTGTTTTCGTTTGGCTTTGTTTTGATTTCATTCTTTCTTTTAATCACACCCCATTGTGCAGTGGGTTGTGTCTGACCCATGAGAAAGGTTCACAGTGACAACGTTCCAGTTGCTGGGCTCTCTGTTCTGATACAGTTCTGTGTAATCTTCTTTGAGGCCCAGTACCAATACTCCCCTCCTGTTACATTTCACCTTTTCAGGTAGGTCAAGGTGATTTCTCAGTGTAAGGGGAATGAC
>JADBJO010025067.1:0-7500 GCA_016801955.1 Conus betulinus
TCTCCTACGTGTTCAATCCATTCAAAAGTCAATGAATGGCGAACGTGTCATCTACCGTCCAACGATTCTTGAACCACTATCTCCCTGTATCCGAACCTAGCTATCTTACTATTATTATCCTTTATACTACGACTTACTTAGTTCGATTAATTGACCTAGTGGACACAGCGAAACCGGGAACACGCTTGAACCTACGTACATGAAAATCTATTTGAGTCGCAAAGAAAGCGATGGACGACATCAGTAAATGCATAGACTGAGAGCGCGTCTTATGATTAAAAATAACTGAAGACGATAAAGGAAACTCTACTGCAGTCCACTTTGGCTACTAGTCACACCTCCATCATCAATAGTAACACACGAGCAAAGCTCTGTGGAGACGATGTACTACGGAGTGAAATCTAGAATCGATCCACATGTAACACAGGCAACACGTGTGCTGATTTCTGGACCTAACATTAACACACCAATAGCGATCTTACCCTAACACAGGCAAACTCTGTGGAGATGATGAACACAGCGTAAACACCAGCAGCATTGAACACAGGCAAACTCTTGTGGAGCATGAAACACAGGCCAGACTCGTCAGAGCTGATGACACAGCAACAACTGCTGTGTGGAACAATGGAATACGGCCCCGTAAAAACCAGGGGCAAGCACACTATGGCGTGATGACAGGGATCAGCACCGGGAAGAGGGGGGAGAGGGAAGTGAAAAAAACATGATACAGCGCACATAATCGGTAACAATACCACCGACTTGCTTGACAAATGCCTCCCAGAACATGGCACATAAAGCACCAAAGAAAAAAAAAAGAAGAACCAACCAAACCACACACAGAAAAGAAGAATCATCACTTTTTGTTTGTTCTTTGTTTGTTGTTTTTTGTTTTTTTAATCGCACGTAGGCCCTTATGTACACGGCCCGACACCGCTGCCAGCTCACTCGTGAACCTCGTGCGAGGTGACACCTATTGGGCCGGGAGACATTCTCGTGTGAACCAATTCGACCAGACACCGCCGCTCTGGTCTAAAAAGACTCCATTTTCAAAACTTTGCCTATTGTCGGAGAGGTCTTTTTATGTCTAGTTTGATTTGAAACGAAATGTTCTCTCTTTTTCTTTCCTTTTTTTTAACTTCCAGGTAGTTTCAGTTGAATAGGATAGAGAGAAGAGAGAGGAGAGCAGACGAGATAGAGAGAAAGAGACAGGGACAGAGATAGAAAAGAGGAGAGACCGAAAGAGGACAGCTGAGAGCATAGCGGGGCTCGGGGGGGGGAGGGAGAGCGAGCACGCGAGGTCCACGGGAAAGAGAGAGAGAGAGAGGCGAGAGTGATGGGCGCGGAGGCGAGCGGGAGGAGAGAGGCGAGACCGAGGAGGGGAGAGAGAGGCGGAACGGGGGCGGAGAGAGTGGGGGGAGAGGGAGAGAGAGAGAAGATGAGAGAGAGAGGGAGAGGAGAGAGAGAGCGAGGGATGAGAGATAGGGGGGGGGGGGGGGAGGGTCTTTTCCGGGGGGCGGTTTTTGAGAGACCGGAAGGAGATTAGAGACCGATAGAAGACCAGCGGGTAGAAAGAAGACGCTCTTAAAAAGTGGCCCAGAGAAGAGAGAGAGGAGGAGATGAGGGAGAGAGAGGAAAGCCGAGAGAGAGAAGCTGGACGAGGGGGAGCGATCCCCCAAGTGGAAAAGGAAAAGAAAGGAAAAGAGATGAGAACAAAGAGTAGATAGAGAGATTAGATCAAAGAGAGAGAGAGGAGAGACCGATTTCTGATGGATCATCATCTCTAGCGGAGTATCCGGAGAGAGAGTAGACGGAGAGAGACCTATAACATATATCTGGATAGATAGAGATCTCAGGAGAGAGAGAGATAGAGAGAGTAGATAACTTTTTAGATGATGGAAACGGGTGGTGGAGGAGGGGAAGGGGGGGGGTTTACGACGGAGGGTATTTTTCAAGTCTCAGAAAAGAAAAAACGATAAGAACGTTCTCGCTGCAATTCATCCAACCCTTGCCAACCCACCACAGTCGCAGTTACGGTCGGTCAAATGCGGGCAGTGTCCCTCTCGGGATTAAAAAAAACAAAAAGTTCAGCCCCTGTTGGACACACGATAGAAAATCCCTACAGGCGTTCCTCACGGTTTCGTCGCAAAACTGCAACAAATTAACGGGATTGTGACAATGCGCGATGCAACGAAGTCCCAACAATTCATAATACAGAAAAAAAACGATGTATTTTTTTTTAACACAAAAAAATTACTGTTGACGGACAATTAATCTACTTATTATTATTATTATTGCCTCTGGTATCACAATACTATCTGGCATTCCTTCAAAATAACACCATTAAAAACACACAACCAACTAACCGTCAACCCGAAGCCAAACAACAACCAAACAACAGAGCATTGGCGAATCGGCTAAACAATGACCAGATCCAAAAATGAATTGATGAATGAACAGCATTGCCGCCCTGATTACGAAGACGGTGACGACAAAAAACGTCGTCGTCATCATCATCATACCATCATCATCATCACCATCATAAAGGTAATACACATGAACATAATGACAAATATCATGGTGGTGGAATTCTTCACCGAACCAAGGCAGCAAACAAGACCCATAATATTAAACGCACGCCGATACAAACGAACGCCCCCCTCCCCCCTTCCCCCCCCCCACCCCCCCCCCCCCCACCACACACACACACCCTCCCCTCACATCTTCTTCCCCTCTCTCACACACTAATCCCTCCGTCTACGTCTTTCTAACAGTACATTCACATTGTGTCATTTCTTTACGGAACATTCTCAATGTGAGATGATTGTTTGTTTTTTTTTTTTTTTTCTGAGCTTAAAACTTGACGGAGTCATAATAACACAAGAACTGACAATACTATACAATACAATTGTCAATGTCATAACATGAATACGATACCATTTTCAAATGCCATGGTATAAATGAAGTGACGATATCATACAGTAATGAACTGACCGTATCATGATATATATGGACAGTATCATACAACAGATTAACTGACAACACAGTACCATGTATGAAATATACACCATATGAACTGACAATGTTACGCAGTACACGAAACTGACGATATCACGCGGTACGCAAACAGACAATACCACTACAAACACATACGCAAACAAATATCATTCGATACCTGAACTGACAATACCAAACAAAACACCAACACAGCATATGAAGTTCCGCACGCCACAAGACAAGGCATAAAACACAATGTAACTTAAAACAGAGTGAGGACATGTCACAACGCCATTTTGATACACGAAATACAGCTGGGTGTGTTGAGTAGTTTCTATGAGGAAACATGGGTTTAAAATCATCTGCAAGACCAACACACACACACACACACCACACACAACACACACACACACACACACACAACACACACACACACACGCACACATCACACACACACACTAAACACACTACACACAATACACAAATACACCACGCACAGACACACACACACACACACACACACACACACACACACACACACACACACAACACAACATACCAGACACGCACGCGCGCGCCACGCGCGCACACACACACACACACGCACGCACACACACACACGCGCAAGTCACCCACGCACGCACGCGCGCGCGAACACACAACACACACACACACACACACACACACACAACACACCACACACACACACACACACAATATATATATATATATATATATATTATATATATATGTGGTGTGTGTGTATATGTGTGTGTGTGTGTGTGTGTGTGTGTGTGTGTGTGTGTGTGTGTGTGTGTGTGTGTGTTACATGTGGACAGATGTTAAGCAATTTGTGTGTGTGTGTATTACACGTGAGTGGATAACAAGCATCAGCGCGGAGACAGACCTGTCAGTGAGTATATCATTACGTGATAAAAACTATCGGAGATTGGATACTTGTGCGGACTTCTTTCTCTGGTTCTTGAATTAACATGTACTGAAGTTTGCAGACTTGACATTTCACTTACGTTTGAAGCCTGTATACCGGATGCTTCACTTTTTCGGTATATAGCAGCAAGTTCACTATCCAATTTCTGTACAGCAGTGTTTATAGTAAACATTGATCATTTACAGCCGCGGCTTCTTCAGCTGCGCAGATAAGTCTTTGAGTGTTCGGGCCACTCCTGGTGTCAGCTAATTCTGTCCGACAATTCATGAAAAACGTGATTCACTTCAGGGAGGTTTAACGCGGCAGAAGGAGTGAGAATTGGCTTGGGTAACGCTTGTGTAACGCTGTGCCTTGGACACGGTGTATCTTTCACAGTTTATTATTGCCTATCGGGTCATCAGCAGGCGAGTTTTTTTTTTCAACCCTTTCCCTTTTTTTTCTTAGTAACTGTGATGTTAAAATTTTTCTTAACCTGTAGTTTTAGTTTTTCTATATATTTTCCAGACCAGCTAAAAAAAACAGAAAGAAAAGAAAAAAAAAAAAAAGAAAAATCGCAAGATAAACATATGGAATGGTACGATTAATGAAGCAATCCCAGTTGAGAAAAAAAAAAGATGCAAACGCTCTGCTCTTGATGACGGGGGGTTCGTATCATTTTTTTTAAAGGGAAGATCCCAACCGACACACAGATTTTGACTTATGCTGTTACCTTTGTTTCTTCATTAAAAAAACATACCCAAAGCGGCATAACAGTGACAACACCACGACCCTCAAAAAAACATTACCCAGCGTACGTATACAAAACAGCGCAAAATACAAAACAGCGGATCGTATATTTACCACTATAAAAGACAGCAGTGACCCATGCCACTGTAAGACCACTAGTTAGCGTAACAGTAGAAAACATGATTCAATGTGTACACATGGCAGCCAAAACACGATATTAAACACACAACGTTATGACTCGCTAGACAACACACACAACTGCAACACACAGTAGCGCTGCTACTACGTTACCATTACGAAAAAGGCAACACACCATATTACTCTGAACAATACACTGTATCGCTACAAAACCACAAAACACATTGCAAAAGTTAAAACAAACAAACAAACAAAACAAACAAAAAAACATAATACAACAACTACCAGACACAAGTAGTCTACAACTACAAACACATGGGTGTACTACGAGGCGCAAATCACCTAGCACTAAAATATCGTTCTACTACACAACACCATAGCAAACACTACAAACCGTCGCAACACGAGAGAAAAGATAACGAAAATCTTAAACACGACAAAACACAACACTATGAAAGACAATGCAATCACTGTAAAATTAAAAAAAAAAAAATGAAAAGACACTTCTACTGTGCACACGAGGGCATGATACTGGAACACTGCGAACCACAAACTCTCGTAACACTGAAAACCACAGTACATCATATCATTAAAAAAACAAACAAACAATAAAAAAATCAAAACAAACACAAAACAAAAAATGTACTAAACAACAATAGACAGTATATATCGTGGCACTGCAAAACAGAACACTGCACAAAACAACACATCGGGTCACTGAAAAAAAAAAAAAAAAAAAAAAGGTATTCTTGCATCGTACCACGGATAAAAGAAAAAAAAAGCAACACAAAAGCAAAAAAAGAAAAAAAAAAAAAAAAAAAAAAAAAAAAACGCGTAACACAACACACTGTAACAAGACAAAACGCGGAACAATCGTAGCAAATAAAACACAGAACGTAACACACCTCTTCCACATCACAACCCACAGTAATGAATCTTCACACTGTGTGACAGGAGATCGGAGCACGCAACAGTGCTGCTGATTCCACTGAGCAACTGGAGACAGAACACGCGAACACTGCACACGGAATCCGCTGTGTTCCCTCAGGGCCAGCCGTGGTCCTACCTCGAACTCCCTTCTTCCTCATGTCATCCCCGGACTTCTAGCATCCGGACATTTGAAGCCCCGACATTTTGGGTCACGTCTGCGTTCCTGATGCCGGAATTACGTCATAACCTGTATGGTATGTGAGTAGTAGGGGGCCGGGACTAGCTCAGTGGTAGAGCGCCGGGTTAGTAATCTTGGTGACCCTGGGGTTGCGGGTTCGAAATCTCCGCCGGGCCGTTTCGGTACATGGGGATTTTCCCCTCTGAGTTAACATTGGTTCTGACTCCCATTTCACCATACAGTCCTTCGGAATGAGACTATAAACCGAGGTTCTGTGTGTGAACGCACGCATAATATCTTGCACTCCACACATAGAATCCCATTACCTACTTTCGGAAGAGAAAGCCAGTTTGGCTGTTGGTATGGATGACACGTTACACAGAGCATGCACCTTCCCTAAAGTTGGAGTATGGCTGCCTTTAATAGCGAGATAAAAGGGAAAAAAAATGGTCATACACACACAACTCTACTCCCCCTTTTGCCCGTCTATACGGGTGTGTCCGCAGGAGTATCAGCCTGCGTACGCAGAAAAAAAAAAAAAGAGTACTTGCCCCATGCCTTAGCATAGACGATACTGAGAATTGTGTTCAGTCAGTCCTAATCTTTGTTGTTTTTGTTTTTTTTTGTTTCCGGCGCTGGCGCTACGTTCGACTGTATGAGGCACTATCTACCAGCTTAATTATAACCTTTTGCTGCAATTTTCCTACCGGAGCGCCGCTCGCTTTCTCAGGAGATAGGCTTGTCGGTGCAGTGTTGTGGTGACGATCCCATTATTGCTTGTCGGTGCAGTGTTGTGGCGACGATCCATTATTGCTTGTCGGGTGCAGTGTTTTGTGGCGACGATCCACTATTGCTTGTCGGTGCAGTCAGGTTGTGGTGACGATCCACCTATTGCTTGTCGGTGCAGTGTTTTGGTGACGATCCCATATTGCTTGTCGGTGCAGTGTTGTGGTGACGATCCACTATTGCTTGTCGGTGCACGTGTTGTGGTGACGATCCACTATTGCTTTGTCAGTGCAGTGTTGTGGTGGTGATTTCCACTATTCCACTATTGCCTTGTCATGGCAGTGGTGTTGCGGTGACGATCCACTATTGCTTGTCAGTGCAGTGTTGTGGTGACGATCCACTATTGCTTGTCGGTGCGGTGTGCGGTGACGATCCACTATTGCTTGTCGGTGCGTGGTGACGATCCACTATTGCTTGTCAGTGCAGTGTTGTGGTGACGATCCACTATTGCTTGTCAGTGCAGTGTTGTGGTGACGATCCACTATTGCTTGTCACTAGTGATTAGTGTTGTGGTGACGATCCACTATTGCTTGTCGGCGCAGTGACGATTCCATTATGCCGTTGTCGGTGCAGTACTATTGCTGCAGTGACGATCCACTATTGCTTGTCGGTGCAGTGTTGTGGTGACGATCCACTATTGCTTTGTCGGTGCAAGTGACGATCCACTGTGGGGAATGATGGACGGAATATGAAGGCGGTTAGTTCATGTTACGTAATTTGTTTAAGGTGCCGGCGCGCACGCAAACACACATGCACGTTACACATACGCACACCTCCCCAGCCCCACACACAAACCACA
>JADBJO010025067.1:10000-12500 GCA_016801955.1 Conus betulinus
TTTGTCGGAGAAGAGGGAGGGATGGGGAGGATGTGGGGAGGAGGGGGTGGGGTGGGGGTGGGGGTGGGGTTAATCCTTGGCAGGTTTTTTGTTGTCTTTCGTAAAGGCCCAATGCAGTCAGCTTTGATTATGACACCATTGTAACTGATGAAAATAACCCTTCCGTTAGTCAAAACGAATGAAAAAAAAAAAGCATCACATCATATAAAGATCGTACACATTATGGTGTCAATATTACAAAACACACCACACACACACACACACACACACACACACACCACACACACACACACACACACACACACAACACACACACAAACAAACAAATAAACAGATGTTCCAAAACACACGCAAAAAAATACCCCAGTTAAAAAAAAAAAAAAAATCCCAACATGTTGGGAAACAAGCACGTGACATACTAGCAACTCAACGTGACCTCTGAACCCTTGGCTGACAGGACCCATGGGGACGGACAGTTCTTCAGCAACACTCTGATCTCCACCTAGGGATCCTGCAGACTCCGCATGACTCCACATCCCCCCCCCTCCCCCCCCCCCCCCCCCCCCCCCCCCCCCCCCCCCCCCCCCCCCCCCCTCACCACACAACTGTGGACTGAAAGGCATCAACACAATGTCTTTGAAAGAGTAGAATCAATCCATCATCATAAATCAGTAAATCAGCCAAGCGATCATTCAGTTTATGAAGCTACCAACTGGTCAACACACACGCAAACAATCCACATGTCAAACGATAAATCAATGAACAAAACCATTGACCTGTCAGTTCATGTAACAGCCAGACAGTTCATCGATCAGTTACGGTATTGACGTGTTTTTTGGGTGGCCGACGATGGAGAGATATAAGTTTGGCTCCAAAACGGATGACGATGGATTTTTGTTTGAAAAAAGAATCAACGGTAACAGTGACACCAGTTCATAATGAAGACTTTTTTTCCCCATCTCACTCCAAAGTGTTTACACACACCAACACACACACACACACACACACACACACACACACACGCATGCCTGTGCCTATGCCTATTCACTGTTTCAAAAGAGCCCTTCATTCGTGTGCCAATAATGAACATTCGTCAACTTCCATATGATAACGCCAACTTACCAATACTCTCTCTCTCTCTCTCTTCCCTTCTCCCTAAGTTTCAAAATATACGCGCGCGCGCGCCGCTTGTGTGTTTGTGAGCGCGCGTACGCGCGCGAGTGGAGGGAGGGTGTGTGTGTGTGTGTGTGTGTGTGTGTGTGTGTGTGTGTTGTGTGTGTGTGTGTGTGTGTGTCTGTATGTCTGTCTGTCTGTCTGTAAGACAGACAGATAGACAGACAGAGAGAGAGAGACAGAGAGAGAGAGAGAGAGAGGAAGAAGAAGAAGAAGAAGAAGAAGAAAAGACAAGGAAAAAGAGGAATGAAGAAATAAGAAGGAGAAGAGAAGATGAACTATACAAAGTGCAGTTTTCCCAGGAGAAAACCAGTAGAACATTGACAGCAATATAAAAGCAGTACCAATAACCACGAAGGAGCGAGATTAACGCACGAATATATACGCTTTCAATCATTTGCTCAAACACACACACACACACACACACACCACACACGTACACACACATAGAGCACATAAGCCATCTGGATCTATAGTTATGAACGTGTATCATTAAATATTGACGTGTATAAGTGAATAAAAACAAATGCAGTGGTGCAATTTAAAAAAAAAATCACAATGAAACAAAGTGCAAAATCATCCATTCGGGAATATATACAACAGAAAAAAAATCCAAACCGTTCGAGAACAAGAATCAAAATCATTTGGGCGGGGGGGGGGGGGTTTAAACTTTATACAGTCGTTCTTATTTACAAAAGAATAAAAGTTATCTGAATATTTCAGGAACAATGTTTTGATCACGTTGACGTAAATCTCACACTATGTCGTCACTTCACGTAAACGACGTCACGTTGACGTAAACCTCACACATGTTATCACGTCACTTAATGGCGCCACGCTGACGTAAATCTCACATTCTGTCGTCACTTCACTGTCATGACGTCATATCGTCGTCACGTATTCCACGGCGATGCTCAAACAAACTTCCCTTACCTGCCCCCTTCCTTCACAGTCGCTCGTCTAAACATTCGTTCTCCTCTCTTCGTCCCACACGTCCGTCACATCCGCCGAGGCTCTCTTATTGCACGCACAGGGGTCCCTCAGCTCCACCCGGATGTCAAAATGGGACCTGGAGGCCGCCACGTCAAAGGACGGGTCCTCCAAGGGTGTGACGTCATAACTATGCCGTTTGGACACGTCGCGGGGCGTCACTGGGGAGGCGGTCGGCTCCGACACCCTCCGGGATCGGCGAAGTTCACTTCTGGCGGCGTCACCGGCAGCGCAGCCCAGCGACGGGCACCTCCCGGTCCGGACTGCCCGAGGCATCAGCGTGGACGACCCTGGACGCCTTCTCTTCCTCGGGGATCTCTCGCGCAGCTGGAAGCTG
>JADBJO010025068.1:0-24262 GCA_016801955.1 Conus betulinus
TACTTATATTGAAATGATCTGACTCGGCCTCCTTCACAACATGGCTTTTGCTGCCGTATTTGCCAGTGGCTTGTCAGGGAATAGTCCAAGCACGATTTAAACAGGGCTGGGGTGCATTTGTTGGTGCAAAAGATAATACCCATCTGACAATGAAGAATTTGACAAATACACCCCTATACCCTGGTCATGTCGGGTTTTTTTTTTTATATGCTTTTCACTTACTTGAACACTCAACTAAACAGCTTTTCGCCACCATACCACATATCCACATTCA
Source organism: Conus betulinus (assembly GCA_016801955.1). Classification (NCBI taxonomy): domain Eukaryota; kingdom Metazoa; phylum Mollusca; class Gastropoda; order Neogastropoda; family Conidae; genus Conus; species Conus betulinus. The sequence goes on from JADBJO010025068.1 coordinate 275, forward strand.
AGACCTACCGATTCGATACCCAACCAAAAGCCAGTTTACAAATGGGCACAAGTTTTAACAGCATTATGGTGCTTTGTGGTGGCAAAGATTAATACAACCATCTGACAATGAAGACTTTTGACAAATAAAACCCCATATCCCTTGTTCATTCGGTTTTTTTTTTTTATATATCATTTTCACGTACTTGCAACACTCAGAACTAAACAGCTTTTTCGCCACATACCAAATATACACATTCAAGACATCAGGAGTCAGATACACGAAACCAAAAGCAAGTGTACAAATCGGGCCATCTCCCAAACTTCTCCCCAGGCGCGTATGCGCGCGCGCGCACACACCACACACACACACACACACACACACACACACACACACACACCTGCACTTCCTACGCACCACGAAAATACACTTTTTGTCTAGAGAAACCGAAAAGCGTTCCGACTTGTTCCAAGGACAGATCCTTCTACATGGCAATCCCAACACATGGCTTCAGCAGAACGACAACCAGTATGCCACACAGAATGGTGTGTAAGAAACAGCCACGTTTCACTCCACGTCAAAAGCGTCGCAAGTTGAGCTTTGAAATACCCAGAGCCCCTAAAGTCATTATGGAGAGATGTGACGATGCTGAGAAGTCTGGGCGTCGTTAGGGAAAGATTTGATGATGTCGAGAAGTCTGGGCGACACTATGGAAAGATTTGATGGATGCTGAGAAGTCTTGGCGTCATTATGAAAAATGTGATGATGCCGAGAAGGCTGGGTGTCATTAGAAAAGATTTGATGATACTGAGAAGTCTGGGCGTCATATGGAAAGATCTGATGATGCTGAGAAGTCTGGGGCGTGCCCATTATGGAAGATGTGATGATGCCGAGAAGACTGGGCAGACACCCTATTTGGGATCTCGAAGGAGCCGTCCCCGTTGATCAGTCCCATGAAGAGTGGCTGCCTTTGTTTCCCGCATTCTCCTGTAGCTGTTTGAGGTGGATCATGTCCCTGTTCGACCTGTTTGGCTCGGACTCCGCACAGTGATTCTGCGTAGACTCTTCCAGCATACAAGGTTCTTCAGAGCGACTCGAACAACCCACGATACTCAAAGAGGAAGGGGGCTGATCGCTGCTTCCCATGCTGTACCGAAACCGTTTTGCTAACTGGTCCCCCTTGTCCGAGTTTTCGGATCAGTAACTTCAGATCCCACGGTGATGGACTGGCGCCCCGTTCTGAAGGATACATCCTCTCTGAACCTCCACACAACACCTCACATTCAGTTTCGACAAGGTGTTACAAAACCTCGAGAAAGAAACTGTGTGTGGTGTGTTTGTGTGTGGTGTGTGTGTGTGTGTGTGTGTGTGTGCGCGCGCGCGCGGCGCGCGCGTTTTCATGTGAGTGCCCTCCCCAGTTAGTCCTAATAGTTAGCCGTCAGTATACCTCGAAAACTAGATCCTTAATTTTGAACTGAAGCCAATACTGTCTGATATCTGGGGTCTACCCATGAGCGTGCGTGGTAGATCGGAAATTTTTTTTTAAGACCTAACGATTCGGGAATCCTTTCGACCGACATATTTCCTTCAGCAATACCAGCAACCCCAGGAGAGAGTAATCCATGCTCTGACCTAAAACAATACCCACCTTAAATCTTTTTGCTGTACATATTTCTCTGCCCTTTTGTTGCCATTAACGTTTATTCACATGCACGTCCCTGTCATTCTTTTTCACTAGACTTCAAAGAGATCTAACAGTTCCAGAGTACTGTATTTCACGCCACCAGATGTTCTTCGTGTGGTACCTTGTGTGGGTATGCAGTCCTGAATGACAGAGGGCTATGGACCTGATGGCCGAGCCTTGGACGATGGTCGTCTTTACGATCCTGCCACCAAAACAAAGAAAAACCACCTGAGATTTTAATGCTATATGTAGAGCCAATCCTGAGCAACAGAGAGAGACAGACAGACAGACATAGAGAGAGAAAATCAGGAGGTATACGTATCTATATCTATATATATTAAATTATATACATGCATACAAATATATGAGTGTATATGTGTGTATATCTATATCTATATCTATATATATATATATATAATATATATATATATATATATATATATATATATACATACATACATGCGTGTGTGTGTAGTAGTAGTAGTAGTAGGTAGCAGCAGCAAGCAGCAGCAGCACTAGTAGTGGTAGTGGTAGTAGTAGTTACTTCATTTTACGTCTGTTCACATATGTGATATTAGAGAGAGAGAGAGAGAGAGAGAGAGAGAGAGAGAGAGGCGTAAGTGTCTGAGACTATCCAAGTGTATGCATAATGTGGTTATCTAGTGCATACATATCTCTCTCTAAGCATCCCTATCATATACGTGCAAATAATCTTAAAGCAAATGCTTAACTGGACTACAAATTAAAGAAAAGAACATAGAAGGCAAATTTTAAGTGTGTGTGCGTGTGTATGCGGCGTGTGTGTGCGTGTGTATGCGTGTGTGTACGTACGTGTGCGTGCGTGTGTGTGTGTGTAGATGCATGCATGCATGTAATAGAAACTCTATAAACCTTCAGCATTATTAATCCTTTGGAAGACAAACCCTACGAAATGATGGCAATAAAGTCTGTGGAAAACTAACTGACCAGCACTGATCCTGTGGAAGACAAACTCCAAGATTGATGGCAATAAAGCCTGTCTAAGGACAATGAACTCTGACCATACCTCAGAAAAATATAATCCAATTCAGAGAAGGCAATATGCTACTAGAACCTGGTACTAGATCCTGTGAAAGGAAGACACTAAAGGAAGACTAGGAATCTGGTTGACCAGGTCCTTTCCTACAGCGATGCCACCACCTCAGAAAAAGAGGGAAATCCATGCAAAAAAAAAATGCCCACCTTCAAGGTTTTTGTCTATACAATCTATTTTCCTGCTTCGTTGATGCCATTACTATTATTCACATTCGCGTACCTGTAATTCTTTTTCACTAGACTCTAACCAGAATGACGACGACGACGTGATGATTCTAAAGAGAATGCAACTGTTCCAGAATACTGTATTTCACTTTCTTTCAGCAAGTCGTGCGGTACCTGTTGGCATGTAGTCCTGAATGAAAGCTCATGGTGGCCTGGTGCCAAGTCCTGGACAGTCTCCTCCGGCAAGACTCTTGACGACTTGACACTGTCTTACTTCCTGTGGATTGCCCGTGCCAGGGTCTGCGACGGCCGGGCCGGGCTGTGGCTGTGGACGTGGTGCCGGAATGAGCGGCGTGGGTGCACTGCCACCGACGTGGTACAGATGGGACACCAAAACAAAACCAAAAAAGTCTTGATTAGTGGTTGTCCTCTATACTCCTGCCATCAACCGAAACAAAACTAAGATTTTTAATGACATTGTATCGATCTATCTACGTTAATCCTGATAAACGCGCGCGCGCGCGCGCACACACACACACACACACACACACACACACACACACAGCATACACGTGCAATAATAATAAACATGCCACTATAAAGCGTCTTGCCAAAGGTTCTAGGCGTTAACAATCCACACTCTGGTGTACGTTACGCAGCGGGCTGCCTACCGGGCGCTTCATTCAGTCGTTTCCCATGTCATCCAGTCAATATCGTTCACTCAATTTCCTTATCTCCTACATTCTTTCAATTTCACTCGGCGGGTGCATGCTGTGTATAACGTGTCATCCATACCAACAGCCAAACTGGCCTTCTCTTCTTGGTGATGGGATTTTAAGTGTGTGCACGATGTCGTGCGCGCGTTTAAAACATGGAACCTCGGTTTATAGTCTCATTCGAAGGTACTACTTAAGAGACGGAGTCAGAACCAATGTTAACTCCGAGAGAAAATCTCCTTGTACCGAAACGACCCGGCGGAGATTCGAGCCTGCAACCCCAGGATCACCAAGATTAGGAGTCCGGCACTGTGCTAACAGAGCTAGTCCGGCCAAACATGCACGAATACATGTAACAGATAGGAACTTCCAATCCTCGGCATTAATCTTGTGGAAGACGATAAACCGTGAGGAAGCTGGCACAAAACGCAGAGGAAGATGACAACTAAGCCTGTGTAAAGACAATGAACTCTGACCATCCCTAAGAAAATGAAAATAAACCCAGAGAAAGAAAAGACACTAGAACCTGTGAAGGAAGACACGAACTCCCGTGAAAAGGACACCGAGCCCCATTAACAGGATCACACCATTCTGACAAGACAAAATGTGAAAAAAACAACGCCAAACTCGACGAAAGGAGGACACTATTTCCTATCAAAAGGGCACTAAGCCGTGCGAAGAACAAAGACCTAAACCACAAAAAGGGGGACAGTAAACTGCGAATGACAGAAATAAGGGGAATACTAACAACTATGCAAGTACAACACTAATCCCTACTGACGAAGACTTTAAACCTTTGGAATAAAAAAGAACTGAACCGTTTGAAAAGGGCATTAAACACTACACAAAGACGGAAACAAACCACATTAAAAGAGGATTCTATGCCACTTAAAACAGAAGAAACCCGATGAAAACAAAACACAACCCGTGAAAGAAGATACGAAAACCGTTGAAAGACAGTAAAAGATATGCAAGGAAGACCCTGAAAAAGGCCACTCAGCCCGGCAGGAGAAAGGGATGCTGGACCCTGTGAAAGACAATTCTATCAAAGGACACCACTACACCCCATGAAAAAAGAATCTTAAGATGAGGACAACGAATCACTTAAAAGGAACCGCTTTCAACTCTTCAAAAGAAAAAAGACAATTCGTATCAAAGAAGACCATACTGAACTCTTATGATACAATTAGACATCTAACTCCATGAAAGAAGAAACTGAACTCTACAAAAGGAGGGGACTAAATCTTACGAAAGGAGGACGAGACTAAATCTTACGAAAGCAGGACACTAAAACATATGAAAAAAGGACAAAATGGCCTTTTCATCGTGAACATTAACTGCTATGAAAAGACACTAAACTCTTTGAAAGTAGGACAGTAAATCCTACGGAAAAAAAGTAAGTCCAATGAAAGGAGGACAGTAAATCTGGTTAAAGAAGGATCTTATGAAAGGGTACCAACGCCTATAAAACGACACAAACCTGTGAACAGCTTACGCCTACCAAAGCTTCACCCCTAGCCAAATAATCACCAGGAACGAATGCAACACCAAACCCTATATAGAATGAGGCGTCTGAATCCTCTGAAAGAAGGGCATTCAAGAATATGAACGGATTAACATGTTCACTGTTAAGTGTCATCGTCAGACATTTTGTGGAACAAGGACTCCGGGATCAGGCGGTACCAGGTGCGCACAAGGAAATATCAGGAACAGGATCAAAGACTTCCTCTGCAGCTTTGCAGCTCAGCCCCAAAGAATCTGAAAACATGCGTCCATGTTCCAGACCCCCGGGTACATTGGCATGCCGCATCACAGAGTCGCCCTTTGATGCCTTTCCTGAAACATTCCCTCTGGTACCCCCTGTTATGTACCCTTGTTCCACAAAAAAGCCAACACATGACAACTACAACAGCCATGATGATTATACGAAATAAGAACTCTCAACCCTGGGAAAATGAAGACAGTCCTATGAAAGAGGGCAATTCCAGCAAACGAAAGACTAGATTCTCGGAAAAAAGGCACTGAACCCTGAAAAGAACACATTAAAATCTGTTAAGGGAGAGATTCGCAACACTTACTAAAGAAGACTCCATTCTTGAAAGGAAAGCACCAATTTCTGTTAAAAAAAAAAAAAAAAAAAAAAAAAACAACTCAGAAACACACGACCCAAAAGCCGCTGGAGGATGACACTGAGACCTCATGAAGAACGAAGCATAAGGCAAAAAAACTTTCAGTATACAAAAGAAAAAGGATGAAACAAATGCAGAGAAAAACTTGAAAAAGTACAAGAGTTTGAGAGGAAATGAACCTGAATAACAACAGAGAATGCGAACACAAGAACTTTTAAAACTATGAAGAAAGAAAATAGAAGGAATCATCTCAAGATCCAAAGGTGAGTGAGTTTTACAAGGAGAAAAAGCAACAAAGTATTTTTGTATTATAGAGAACAGACATTGTAAGAAGATGCAAAAATTTGTAAAAGATAAAGGGGCAATTCTATGAAAAACTGATATCTTAGAGGGTAAGGGTAAGGTAATGTTGCTTATAGCCCAGCCGACCGCAAAAGGCCAAGCCACTAGACTATATTACGAAAGCTATATAAAGAACAAACGATAAGAAAAAACTGATTTCGGCATATATGTTCAAAATTAACCAAGGCTGAAAGAATCAGAATCCAATCAATCAAAAGGCCTAGTTACACGGGAAGAAGCTACAGAAGCTTTAAGGAAATGAATAACAAGAGCTCAGGGACCGACTATATTACAGTCAACTTTTATAAAAAATTAAGGAAATTAGAGACTGCGGCTAGGTCACTGAAAGAAGTTTTCTAGACAGGTGAAATATCAGTTAAAAAGAAGGAATAACATCATGTTGTCAAAGGATGATGAAGAACTGGAGACCAATGTCTTTGTTAAATGTTTCTTTTGACTTGCAAACAGAATACATTAAATATAAGAAACGAAGATCAAACAGAATTCGTTCCGGGCAGATACATAGGAGACAATATAAGTATTGTATATGACGTTACGCACCATTTAGAAACAAAATCCCTTCCAGGCTTGTGTCAGCAGGCTTTGAAAAAGCCCTTCACGCAATGAATTGGGAATGCATCAAAAAGTTCTGAAAGCTGTCGAATTGGGGACAAACTGTAGCTGGATCTCAGTGTTTTTACAGAAACATAAGATCATGTATTATAGTGAAAGGAAAAGTCTGTCAGAGCTTGGAATTACGAAGAGGCTGTCATCAGGGGGACCGGATTTCGCCATTCGTTTGTGTTCAGAAGTACTAGCATGCAGGATTTGAGAAGGCACTACGCATTCATACAGAAGACACAAGAGTTTAAAAGTACCCAGTTTGCAGACGAAACAACGTTTACAATGAAGGGGGATAAAGAATCATAAAAAAAAATGAAACCATTATCTGCATTTGTGGAAATTTCTGGACTGAAACTAAATTTGGAAAACACTACCAATGTTTGGCAAGGACAAAATAACAACTCGGTAAAGAAATATCTACCAGAAACGAAAATGATAGAGAATCCCCTACATTTAAACTTCTTTGCCTAGGGTTCTCAAATAATTTGTCACAAATGACCAAACTGAATACAAAAGATATATAACTGAAGTGAAGAATCTAAACTGTGGTCTAAGCGTATGCGTACACCTCTAGACAGGATTGCTCTGTTTAAATCAGTAATACTTTGCAAGCTTATGTATGTATACCTGAAGACACACTTACCAAACCATCCGGACAAAAACCAAAAAGAATTGTAAGGAGTGCGTTATGAATTTGCATAGAATATGAAAAAAAGAAATTGAGAAAGTATATGGTACACAACATCGAAAATGGAGGTATAGGTAGGTATACCAGGATCTAGAAAAGTACATACAGGCTCTACGGTTCACTTGCATTTAAAAGATATATTGTGCAAACGCAAAATGGAAGAACAGAATCCGATGAACGCGACTCTCCTTTTTGTTACAGCTCCAATCGCCGAGTTCGGGTGACTTGGTCTCCGTTCTCCATGGCCGTGGGTGTGGTAGGTCCCTGTCCCTGTCAATGTGAAAATTTTCCTTCAGCATTTTGATTTTCAGTGCAACCGTCTGATCCATCAATCCAGCTATCTCGGTTTATCGTAAAGAAGTGATTCTGTTATTTTTGCGGGAGGGATGGGGGTCTTCCGACAGCTTGACATCTTAATAGAAAAGGATGGTTTCCTTTGTTATGGTACTGTGTGAAGTCTTCCGTGCAGAAGTATATGTCGTTCGACACGGACGCGTTGTGTGTATGTACCCGCTCAAACTTCAACGTTTTTGGACTTGTGATAACGTTATGGAAGATCTTGGGTTTTCGGTTGCGTTGCACTGTTCATGATGAAATATTCTGCATGACTGAAGAACATGCGTGTGTGTGTGTGTGTGTGTGTGTGTGTGTGTGTGTGTGTGTGTAACTTGATGGCATAACTGCAGTATAAAAACTTTCCATTACTTTATGTACTATCTACATATTAGAACCAAAACTGTCGTGTATTTCAAAACAATGCAGTTTCTATTTCAATTGTCCATGGTCGCAAAATTCGAGTCGACACCAATCTGTGATCTACAAGAAAACGCCTCATCCCAAGCAAGATGTCCAGCGATTGACAAGGTCAGATTATGAAGCGCGGCAATTACATTTATTATTTATGGTGCATGGAGGAGGGGGGGCGGGGGGGGGGGGACAACGATTACAATAAATTAGAAAAAAATTCTAACCTCAGTTCCTTTGTTAAAGACTACATATATTGTGTTTCTGCCAGAGGTGGAAACAAGTTTAGGCGATATGAAGCGAAATGAACAGCAGATTGTTTGCGCGGTTTTTCATCGGTCTCTTTTGTTACAATAAATGTGTATACTGGACTACGCAACGGGGCAAGTTGTGGAAACCTTCACAACATTATTAAATACCTAGCTTTGGGCTAGCATGCTGCAAAACTTTTCAGCTAAACTTCGCAGAATGCAACTCTGTACCTTATAGTTTCAGATTTTGGCATATATCCATCCAGGATTAGTCAACTAAACAAGCTGAATGACGAATCCAGGCGATTGTGATTGTGCTTCAGATTCTCTGCGTCTAGCAGAAGGAACATAAGACTAAAACTACCACCAGGCAGGAAAAGAAAACTCTTGCTCTGGCGGACCACGGACTGTCTAAATGCCGCACGCTTGCCTTGTACGGCGTGCATCTCACCATGGCTTCTCGTCAAGGATAATTCAAACAGCAGAAGGTGGACATCTCAAGGGGAAAGCAAAGACGACTTGGACAGACATCGTACAGGACAGGCCTGGAGCAACTGTGTACCCAAATGACCTACTGTCGTTTAACAATATATTATGGACTGAAATGAACACCAACAGCCTTCACTATTTATTTTCTTTATTCATTTTTTTCTTATCTGTGAAAGAACAGGCAGCCATCCACTGTTCTCATGTTTTACTGAAAACACGCCGCGTTCGCCCACACCCAATCAGGCAAAACTCCCGACTGAAAGTCAGGGTTCGCAGAACATACCCCTGGTTTCAGGCTTTACTTCAAATTGCAGATATTCAATTATCCGTTCTATCACGACGCCTCTATAAATCGACCATAAACACGAGATTTATACTAAAAGTTTTCCAAAATTTCTTAGGGTCTGCACAGATTTCCGTTGCGAAGTTAATCCTACACTTGAACTCTGTGCGAACTTCACGTTCTCTAACCATTGTCACTCAGGACATCTCGAAAGTTTTTTTTTTTAAATCAAAACAAAAATTTACAGAAAAGTTGACTTGTAGAATGTGTACAAAGATTACTTATTACGACTTTTTTTCCCATGGAAAACATGAAAAAAAAAAAAATCTTTTTCGATTTTCATTTAAAATGTAGTGACACATACATTTATGCTGGTTTCGAAAAAAAAAAACCTTCCTGCACCACCTCTCCTCTCTCTAGTCACTCCTCCCCACAACTTAGATCTTCAGCTCCCACCTCCAGCGGCCACAACCTCCCAACAGTATCTGTTGGTGGTTTTATCCAATGGCTTGGAATATCTTTGGATGGATGGAACATTTTAGAACGTGGATCATTCTACTTTTGCAAAACACGACTACAGTAAACTGAAAACAAAATGTTCATCCACCATTCAAATCACGTCTACAGCACGTCCATGCGTCTCTACTGCACCTCTTTGCTGCAGTGTTGTAGTGTGGTGTGCCATCACCTTGTTCATGGTGGCGTCTCCTCTGAGCTGGGTCGACATCGTGTTCCTGGTGTCTCCTCTGGGTTGACATGTTCCTGGTGTCTCCTCTGGCTTGACATGTTCCTGGTGTCTCCTCTGGCTTGACATGTTCCTGGTGTCTCTCTGGCTTGACATGTTCCTGGCGTCTCCTCTGGCTTGACATGTTCCTGGTGTCTCCTCTGGGTTGACATGTTCCTGGTGTCTCCTCTGGCTTGACATGTTCCTGGCGTCTCCTCTGGATTGACATGTTCCTGGTGTCTCCTCTGGCTTGACATGTTCCTGTCTCCTCTGGGTTGACATGTTCCTGGTGTCTCCTCTGGCTTGACATGTTCCTGGCGTCTCCTCTGGGTTGACATGTTCTGGCGTCTCCTCTGGATTGACATGTTCCTGGCGTCTCCTCTGGCTTGACATCGTTTTCTTGGGGTCTTCCATCCCTATTCACACCGAATGGCATTCAGTCATATGTGTGTGTGTGTGTGTGTGTGTGTGTGTGTGTGTGTGTGTGTGCGTGTGCGTGTGTGCGCGTGCGTGCGTGCATGTGTGAAGGCGAGTGCGCGTTTTGTGGGTGGGTGGGTGGGGCTGTGTGCGCGTGCGTGCGTGCATGGATATGCAAGGATAAATATGAGCATGTCGCTTGTGTGTGTGTGTGTGTGTGTGTGTGTGTGCGTGTGCGTGTGCGTGTCCGTGCGCGTGCGTGTCCGTGTCCGTGCGCGTGCGTGCGTGCATGGATATGCAAGGATAAATATCTGAGCATGTCGCTGTGTGGTGTGTGTGTGTGTGTGTGTGTGTGTGTGTGTATGTGTGTGTGTGCGCGAGCGCGCGCGCGTGTGTGTGTGAGCGAGTGAGCGAGCGAGCGAGCGAGAGAGAAAGAGAGAGAATGAATTAAAGTGTGTGCCGTGTGCAATGAACGCTGGGATGGGGGCGGCGAGTTCTGTTCCTCACAAACTTTGTGGTTGGGGGGAGGGGAGGGGGGCCCTCAGGACGGCTGCACGTACTGCAATGATGCCAGCCTTTCCAGGAAAAATCAATGCAGCAGAATAAAAAATAGTGCATTTTAAATTTGTTCATGTGATCCATGACTTTTTTTTTTTTTTAACTGTTGTTGCAACTGATGTGAAGTTTTTACATACACGTACTTACAAATACTACTTCCGTTAGGCCCAAATGTGAATGCCGACTGCTCAGACTATTCCGTCTCTCCATCAAGTGGTGCAGCACATTGTCCTCTATGATGCAGTCCTGGTACTGGACAGTCCTCAGTGAATCTGCCCACCAAACAAAAATTCAGATTTCTTTTACAAGAAAAAACCAAACAAACACGAAAACATGGATTACCATTGAATCCCAAGTAAAACTAAAGCATTAAACCCCGAGTATGGGACAATTTTGTGAGCAAAACACTAAACCCTAAGAAAGGCCGAACACACCACACGAAAAAAGACAAAGCCAGTGAAACAAGTCACTAAATCCCTGGCCAAAAAAAAAAAAAACTTCCCGCACCCCTTTCCACAACTTAAGACATCCTACTCTCCCTCCACCAGCCAATACTTCCCTGGTAGAGTTATCCTGCGGCTCAGAACACTTTTGATGGTTGGGAAATTTTAGAACGTGTGAATCATCCTGGCTTTGCACAACATTTAAGAATGGTCGAAACTTAAATTCTAAATGTAACCAAGAGCAAGAAAATGTAGACAAACGAATCACAAGACAAAACACGACGCGTTTCAACCTCTTACCTCTTCGTCAGGCAAGCTACAAAACGGTCAGAACATAAACGAACGAGCAATCGCTTATCTTCATTCACTTCAGCGCAAGACGAGCGTTGAGAGAGAGAGCGAGAGAGAGAGAGAGAGAGAGATTGAGAGAGAGAGAGAGAGAGAGAGAGATTGAGAGAGAGAGAGAGAGAGAGAGCGTTGTCATGGAAACTTGAAACAAAAATGTTCAACATTCTGTTCAACGTCTCCAGCCTGTCCTCGTGTCTCACCTGCCCCTCAACGTTGCAGTCGTTCGTGCCATCGCCTTCTTCCTGGTGACGACTCCTCCAGACCGTCAGTCACCCTGTTCCTCCTGGTGTCTCCTCCTCTGGGCCGTCATCCCGTTTCCTGGCGTCTCCTCTCGGTCGACATCGCGTTCCTGGTGCCTCCAATGGGCCGACACTGTTCTCTGCGTCTCCCCTAGGCTCTCGTCCCTGTTCAAACAGAATGGCATTTAGTCACCATCCGCGTGTGTGTGTGTGTGTGTGTGTGTGTGTGTGTGAGAGAGAGAGAGAGAGAGAGAGAGAAAGAGACAGACAGACAGACAGAAAGAGAGAGACAGAGAGCGAGCTGTCTGTTTTGTGTGTGTATGTGTGTGCGCGCGCGTGCGTTCGTGTCCGCTTGGATGTGCAAGAAACAACATTATCCGAACAAGCACGTGCGCGCATGCGCGCGCGTTTGTGTGTATGTACGCGTGCGTGTGTGTGCGCGCCCGTGCATGTGTGTGTGTATGTGTGTGTGTGTCTGCGTGTGTGTGTGTCTGCGTGTGTGTGTGTGTGTGTGTGTGTGTGTGTGTGTGTGTGTGTGTGCGTGTGCGAGTGTCTGTGTGCATGGTTGTCCAAAAAGTATCGTCCCTAGGGTGCGCGCGCAAGTGACGGAAGGGAGGGAGGGAGAGCGAGAGAGAGAACTGAACATTTTCAATGTCATTAGGTATACAGCCCCCGACACTGGGGGTGCAAGGCAAAACGAAAATAACGTGAACAGTAATTCCACAAGAAACATGAATTAAAAAAACAATGCTGCTATTCCACACACCATAAACCCGATTACCGACCATCGAGAATAATGAACCTTCAAGAAGTCGCAGTACATTCATCCAAATTTGTCTTACCGTCTCCTTCATAATTCGTTTCATCTTTTAATCACCTCGGTTTTGAGTTACTCTTCTTTCGAATGTTCAACGCCCCTGCAGTGCACCTTGCAAGAGATTTCAACGAGTCGTCGTCGTAGTTCAATGTTAGCACTCCGTGTCCTCATTTTTAGCAATAGTCTTTTTTAAAAAAATCATGCTTTTCGACACATAGTATTGTATTCTTTACAATGAAACAAAAAGTGCGTCTTATCCTCCCCACAGAAACCACACGATGAGCAGGGTTACGATGGGGACGGCTCATGACTCAGAATGGAACCATTTTCATGGGCGTTTAAAACCCAAGTGTTCTCGATCTCAATCTGGCAACACCAATTCTGTGCTGCCCGTTCATTATTGTCGGAATACTTATCTCCCTTTCAAACATGCTTTTAAAGCTATAAAAATCAATCATTATTTCAGTACTTTCCATTTGACGGTGCCAGTTTCGCCTATACGAGGCTATTATCGTGTCATTAAATTTACAAATAAACCCGCCTTCGCTTCCAGTTCCCTGGCACATCCACACCATCCTGAATCCGTGCATCATTAAAGATCTGTATATCATATACTCACACTTCTTTCCACGAATATTCATATTCTTTTAACATTTCACAGGCCTGTTTACAGAGTCTTGAGACAGGTAATCTTGATCATTTGAAACAGTATACACTTGACGTACCGGATGTAACACGGGTGTCTGCCAGTTTCACCGTACATTACTGTATTTTAAGTATGCAGTGGAACATTTAAAAAAGGGACTGATTGCAGATGGATGTACTTTTATCTTAATCTTTACCATGAGGACCCCCAGTCGCAGCATCATATGTAATAACTGGTTCGATTTTGGCATCTAAAAGTTTCCAGAATACACAAGAATCGACGTAGTTCAGTTTACGTAAAGCTCTTAAAATGTCTATGACCTACCGTTTCTTTTTTTACAGGTCTCTGATACATCAGAATTCGAGCTCAGCTGGTTTGTAAACAGCCTTCTTTAATATTTGTAAGAATGAGTAATTCTTACTTATATCACCGTAAAACCATCTTCCATGATGAGGGAGGAGACCACCCTTTCTAAATACCATTACATCAGTTTTCTCTAGGTTCACACTTATGAACAGGCGATCTGCCTCTTGTTTCAATCTACTGAATTCATTCTGGAGACCTACAGCAGTGCTAGCCAACAGTATTACATCATCTGCAAACAGCAGGAGAAATAGCTCCTGGGATCAATTGAAGACCAAGTTTTTTTTTCTCTGTTAACTCCATTGCCAATTTCTTAACAAAAAGAACACACTAAAGGACTCAACACCCCTGCTTCACTCCCTGTGGGCATTTCAAAAACATCCGAGTAAACATGTTTATCATGCACGCACGCTAAATCAGAATCATAAACACCGCTAAGAGCCACAACTTGGTATCTACTCCACTTTTACTTAAGATACCCCAAAATATGTTTTCAGTCACGGAGTCAAAGCCCTTTCTAAAGTTCACAAAAGCAATGTACTATTTCATACATTTCAATGGATGTGGTTCAATATAGCAAAAATGAGTGAAAATGTGGTCTAAGATCCTAATCGGAAACCCAGCAGGTCCCTCTATTTTATCCTCACGTTCTGTCCATCTTAGTGTTTTATTCAAAATACGAGTGTAAATTTTTCTAACAATTGTCAGTGCCACTCCACAATAATTGTCTGGAGAGAGAGACAGAGAGAGAGGGGGGGGGAGGGAGGGAGGGAAGGAGAGATAGCGGGAGGGAGAGAGAGAAAGAGAAAGGGAGGGAGGGAGAGGAGAGATATAGGGAGGGGGAGAGAGAGAAGGTAAGGATGGAGGGAAGGAGAGATAGAGGGAGAGAGGGACAGAGAGGGGGAGGGAGGGAGGGAGGGAGAGGGGCGAGAGACAAGGAGGGAAAGAGACGGAGAGAGAGGAGAAGGATAGGAGGGAGGGAAGGGGGGAGATGGAGAGAGGAGAGAGAGAGAGAAAGAGAAAGACAGAGAAAGAGAGAGAGAGAAATGTATGCGTGTGCGTGCGAACATACGTGCGCAGAGATGGTGATGAAGGCTTATACAAGCGGAGCGTAGTGCCCCGTTCCTCTTAGCTTTACGCTAGGAGGGGGAAAAGATCGGGTTTTTTTTTCATTTTATAAACATTCTAGCCTTTGGGCCCACGGACTGGCTCACTTACTGCATTTATACCAACCTTCGAGAGAAGGAAGAGAAAAATTTAATACGACCTTACACTTTTTTTGCACTATTTTTGCAACTGATGCCCTTTGAATTTTTGCATACGCGTACTTACATATTGTACTATTTCCATAAGGCCCAAATGCGAGTGTTGATTGTTCCAGAATAATCTGTCTCTCCATCAAGTCGTGTAGCACCATGTCTTTTATACGTAGCCCTAGTCCTGGCCAGTCGTCATCCTCCGTGAATCTGCCACCAAACAAAAATGAAAGATTTCATTTCAAGACCAAAAAAAAACGGATTTCGATTGAATTCCAAATATAACCAAGTCATTACACCCTGGGTATGGGACACCTATTATTGTGGAATTAAAAAAAACACAAAAAACCTAAGAAAGGCAGCACAACACATCTAAAAAGGCAATAAAGCTGGGAAATAAGTCACTAAATCCCAAGGGAGGGGGGGGGGGGGGGACTAAACCCCACGAAAGAGGAAACGCATGAAGAAAAAAAAGTATCAGTATCAAAACTTATGGGAAGCCTACTCTATTACAAAGAACAAACTCTACCCAAAAACAATCCTATCAAATAAAGCCAGAAAACTCATTAAAAAGACAAAAGCTATTAAATGTTTGCACTATATCTAAGAAGACATAACGCCCTGTGAAAGAAGAGGACATTCAATCCGAAATAAGGGGAGATAATAAAACCCAGTGAAAAGTGTGATACTAAACCATACGAAAGGACACAAGAACCTGCTAAACAGAACATTCACCACGTGGGGGAGAGGGGGCCTAGACTCTGAATAGAAAACTAAACCCTTTTAAAAGGAGGGAGACTAAATCCTTTAACTACAAATACTAAATCACATCAAAGAGAGATGTTAACCTTTATGAAAAAAAAAGACAGTAAATCCTATGGAAAACAGGCAGTAAACACCACGAAAAAGACACTGAACCACAAATAAAGGAATACTAAACCCTGTGGAAGGAGATGAGTAATCTTCATGAAAGACACCATATCCAGTGAAATAAGGACCTAAACTTCATGAAAACAGGCTAATGAGGACATGAACTTCATGAAAACAGGCTAATGAGGACATGAACTTCATGAAAACAGGCTAATGACATGAACTTCATGAAAACAGGCTAATGAGGACATGAACTTCATGAAAACAGGCTAATGACATGAACTTCATGAAAACAGGATAATAAGCTCATGGCACAAACACGTACGAAAGAAGAGGGCACCAAAGACTTACGGAGATGAAAACTTTTAAACCCCGTATGAAGGCACAGTTTATGAAGGACTCTAAATCCCATCACACTCATCCTTAAAAAGGAAAGAAACCCTATCAATGGAGGACACCCAACGCTGTGAAAGAAGCGAATTACACAAGAGGTAAAGGTCCGCTTGTTGACACTGATCACCATGTCGGACATTCTGTGAGACAAGACACTCGGGACTGGGAGGTGCCAGGTGCGCACAAGAAAATGTGTTCCAAGAACAGGATCAGAGATTCCTCTACTACAGCTCTGCAGCTCAGCCCCAAAGGATCTGAAAAAACATGCGTCCATGTTCCAGATCCATGGTCATCAGACTAGCTACAGCACCGAGTCTGGCTCCGACACCTTCCCTGACACATTCCCTCTGGTACCTCCTAGTCTGTGTCCTTGGTTCCACACAAAACCCGACAAAGGAAATCAGAACAGCCAAGCTGAAAGTACGAAGCACAGACACTGAAAGACACCCTGGGGTATAGACCCTTGAACAGGAGAAGACATTGAATTATAGCAAAGACGACTACACCCGACGAAAGATGGCAAGGAACTTCCTGGAAACGAAAACACCCAATTCTGTGGAGATGTCAACTTTTGTAACGAAAATGCCACGAAAGAATTCCCTCAATCCTTTAAATGAAGACACCAAAACCTAATGAAGAAGACCTCAAAGAAAGATCACGAAACCCTAAAACGAAAGTGACACTAAATTCCATAGATGACGACAGCAAGATCTAGTTGCAAAGCGAGGCGACTGCGGGCGGAAATCTTAAATTCTAAATGCAGTTACTAGCGACAGCAAGGTTCACAACAGAACGGTGAAAAATGACTAAAGAGAATAGCCAAACTGAACGGCACTGATGGAAAGAGGAGGAATGAAGAGGAGAGAGGAGAGAGGAAAACGAGGAAACAGCAAAACGATACTCCCCTGTAACCGCTGCATTGACGAGTTTCGGTGATCCGATCTCCGTTCTCCCTGGCCGTTGATGCTGCAGATCCTTGTCCCTGTAATTGTTTAACAAAAACAGCCAGTACTTACCTCTGCCATTTGATCTCCATCAAACTCGGCAAAAGCAAGTTTACCCAAGAGTACGGGGTCATTTCCTTTGTTTTCGCGAGAGTCCTTACAGCTCAAACTGTAAGTTTGAACGTTGTATTATGCACACCATTACATCAGGAATATGCACAAGTATATACTGTACATGTATGTGTGTGCGTGGCGTGCACGTGCAGATACTGAAAACCATGTTTCTGACCTGGAATGACATCATGAAAGTTTATTTTTGGTTCTACTACTGTTCATGATATACGTCGCATTTCATTGGAGAAAGGTTACATAGAACGTGATGGCATAACTGCAATATGACTTTGCTGAAATATTTTTACACCAAAGCGGCGAGGTCTTTAAAGAAAATGCTGTTTTGAAATATTGCGTTCACAGCACACTGTGGCAAACTTCGAGTGGACTACAATCTATGGCTGTGTACAGAAGACGCGTCATCCTGTGATGTGAGCAAAGCAGAGGAGAGAAGCAAAGCAGGACGACACAAAGCCCACCGATCACAGAAGACAATGGTGAGGAGAAGAGGGAGTAAATGCCGTGCATAATCCAAAACAGTCTACGTTCTGGTCCTCTAGGTCAGTACGTGTCTTATTTGCATCACAGGTGAATTTGAAGCGGTTAGCGACTGAATCAGAGGTTACATTGCTTATACTTTGAAATCATTGTTATTTAGTCTCCTTTCATAACAATTGGTTATTGCGTTTGACCTATAGACAGCTGCTTCCAAAGTTCTCTGTCACACACACACTAACTGACAAAACCAATTTATTGTCAGATTAAATCATGGTTGTGTACACACACACACACACGCGCGCCGCGCGCGCGCAGGCGCGCGCGCGCGCACGGCACGCGCACACACCACACACACTTACCACCACCACCACCACCACCACGAACTACACACAAGCAATACAACAAACCTAAAGCAAAGTTCCATACCCCGAAACCTCAGGATTTACTACCTATGTACCTTGTTTCAGCTTTTGCTTCGTTTTGTTTTGTTTTCGGAATCATAAACGAATTGAACAATCCAGTCCAACAAAACACAGTGCGCTATCAATGTGACTCGAACCAAATACACCATCAGCTCCTTTAGTCGTGTCGTAGGTAACGGTATTTCGAACACTCCCACCTCCCAACATTTGTTCAGTCGGTTGTCGTCTTAGGACACAGATACCATTTTTCGCATCATACGTTAAAGAAACTATATCAAGTCTATAGCCATCGCCGAATAAACGGAATTTAATCTTCGTATCTTTCTGTATCAGCTTATCTTAGTAATTTCATACTTCTGCTCACAAATATCTGACTTTTGTTTCTCCTTTTAAGCCTGCAAGGTGACTCTCAAAGAAAACATTGCGGACCCATTTACCGCCGCTCAACTGATTCATGAAATCGATGCCGGGCATTTTCTCCACATTTCTCAGGTCGGTGCACCAACAGACCTTCCGTAGTGAAAATTGATCCATGCACGGCGTGTAATAATTCACCATTCACCAACTCAAGTCAACCAGGGTTTAAAAAAAAAAAAATAAAAAAATAAAAGCGAAAATGATCACTGGAAAGCTTTTTATCTGACTTGCAAAAAAAGTTATTCACAAAGGAGCTGCTTATCTCATAACTACTTTTTCATCTAAGGCACTTTTATAATGAAATGAAGTTTTTTCAATTAAGGATCTGGGACACATCTTGGACAAACATTCAATACTGATCAATCACCCTCCCTCCCCCCCCCCCCCCCACCCCCCCTCCCACCCCCCAATCCCAATCTTCTACCTCCCCACAGCGCAGTCCCAGCACGAACATCTGTCCCCTTAGCAGTTTTCAACGGTCTGAGAAACATCTTTTAACGGGACGAGAGGTGTGTCAAATTATGGGTTCATGTCTGCCATCACAGAAGTATTAGGAAACACAAAACCGCGTTATCCAATTTTTTCACTTCTTGTCGATTTGTGAACATTTCTCGTCTGCAGCTTAGGTGAAATGTTTTTTGCGCTTGTCACCTTGTTCTGGTAGGCTCTTCCTCCTCGTCAAGCTGTTTCCCACCGTCTCCAGCCTGTCCGGCGTGTCCCATGGGTTGTCATTTTTTCCGGCGTCTCCCCTGGGCTACCCACATTTTCACACAGCAATAACCGTCTTTGAATGATATAATGCTTATGCGTGGATTTCGAAAATCATTGCAACGCTGTAACAGATTTATTTCATTAAACTGAATATGTCATTCCACTGTTTAAGAAATCGATGTATATATAACAGACAGGGTTTTTTTTTTTTAATGGTTTTTGCTGTTTTGGGGGTCACCATCATGCGTCTTAAAATGGAATGAAATCTGCCAATGAGAGAACAATAAAACAGGTATAGAGAAGGGGAGGACACTAACTCATGAACTAGCGGAAAAGAAATTAAATCCTTGCAAATGGGGACACTATACCCTTTGAAAAACACGAAACAAAAATTGTCATATGAAAAGCTGACAAAAGACCCAGTTTAACCAAAAAAAAGTGTCCTCTGAACCTCCTTTTGAGACAGAAAAGTATAAGGCCTACGAAAGAATGAAAAATTGTACCTTATGGAAAAGAGGATACAAAAGGACAACTCAAACCCTGTAACCAAGAGGGTAATAAACTCTGAACTAAAAGAAAACGATACATTATGAAGGGAGGACGCAAAATGCCTATGAAAGGACATCAAACCTTATCGTATGAGGTTAAATTGATGCCCATAAAACAAAGGACACATACTTCTGTAAAACCACACCAATAAACCTTAAGGAAATCAAAACATACATAACAACGTATGGAATAAAGGATACTGAATCTTACGGACAAAAAAAAAAAAGGGACACACAAAGCCCTATAAAAAAGGATACGAAATGCTAGAAAAGGATGACACCAAATAATCTGAAACAGGGGCACTAAACCCTATATAAAAAGGTATTGACAGTAAAACCCCACAGGTAAAAAAAAAAGTCATTAAACTCTATGAATGGAGGAAAAAACTAAATCTTACGTAAGGGCGACCCTAACCCTTTGAAGAGGCACTGAATTAAAGGAGCTTACACCTGTTACCACCACCCCGGCTACCATGTCAGTTTGGGGAATAAGGGGCTCTCTAATCAGGAGGCGGTGCCAGGTGCAAACACAAGGAAAATATTTTGGAACAGGATCAAAGAGTGTTCCCCTGCGAATCTCGCATCGCAAACCCGAAGGATCCTGTAAAACATGCGTCCACGTTCCAGATTCTCGATGTTGGGGAATGGTCCACTTGCTGCATCACAGAAGTCACTCTTTGATGCGGCTCTTTCCTGCAAATAGCGTTACATTTCCACTCGCTGGCGACTCATGGTTCTGTTCCCTCTGTCCCCATAAGACCTGACTGGGCCGGGAACCAAGGGGAAACCATGTGTATTTGAAAGTCAAGGCTCTGAACTAAGAAAGCAGACGGATTTTATCCTTAGGAAGCGAGGAAGACACTCAACGCGGGGGTAAAAGCTATTCACCTTTACCAAACAGAAGGCACTGAAGCCCTGAATCGGCATGGAAATGGAAAAGAAAAAAACAATGTGTGAAGGAAAACGAAATACACACAGATTACTGATAAGGAATAAAAATAAAGGCTAATACTAAGCGCGCTATGGGGCGGAAACAATGAGCAGTCAGAACATGAAACTCGATGCGAAGAATGACAAGACACCCAACCCCGGCGGTTTGGAATAAAAAAAACCCACGGACGGTGTGATGGTGTGCACATCGTGGTATGGTTGAAAATCGGAACGGAGATGAAGAGAGGGAAGAAAGAGAGAAAAAAGAAAACTGAGGAGGTGGCACCAGGACGAGGGGTGGCGCCGCAGCTCCAAAAGTGGGACAGCAACGGGGACGTACTAATGAAACGAGATTATATATCAGTTCGGGTAGTAACATGGAATTAGGCATATAAATTTGATTTTTCACACCGCATCAGATCTCGTGAGGCGACAAGAATAAAAGAGATGCGATGGATGAAACAAAATGAAATACGAAGCAATGAAAGAATACACCGAAGTAAAAATGCACACGCAACATGAGTACATTTAAAAAAAAAACCAAATCCAATGAACAAAAAGAGGTAAGAACAGCAAGAGAGAGGACAGAGAAAGGAACGTCCGGACTGGACCGACCGTGCAAGGCAGAGATTATTGGGGGGGATGGGAGGGGGAGAGAGAGAGAGAGAGAGAGAGAGGAGAAGAGAGAGAGGGAGAGAGGAGGGGTTGGGACGGGTAGGAGGGGGTTTGGATTGTGGTGGAAGGGGGAAGGAGGAGGAGGAATGGAGGAGGAGGAGGAGTTGGAAGGACCGAGAGGATAGGTGAGAAGAGGAGTGTTTGAGAGGAGGGGAGGGGGGGGGAGATGGAGGAAGAGAGGGGAGGAGGAGGAGGAAGCAGGATTGAGGCTGGATGGGAAGGAGGGAGATCGGTGATGAGGAGTAGGAAGACGGTATGGAAGGGAGAGAGAGTGAGAGAGGGCGGAGAGCCGAAAGAGAGGAGTACGAAGAGAGGAAAAAGTACTTCCGTTCTAAACACAGTTGCAGTCTGGGTGACTTGGGCTCGTCTCCGCTGCCTCTTGTTCGCGTGTCCCTTTCTTGAGCGTTGTAGTTTCTTCCTGTGACGCCGTTGAAAAAAAAAAAAAACGAAGCACTTTCATTCGTCATTTGATTTTCAGTTGCTAAGACACAGTTGATTCACTCTACGATTACCAACCAGAGTCACGATGTTTTTCCCCATTAAACATTCGATCATTCAAGCGGCAGTATTTGTCGACATGCGCCCAAGGACTTTACATCCCGAATACCATGTCAAGGTTACATAAGAAACGAAGATCCCATTAAACTTCGTTTCAGACAGGGCTTTTGCGTCACAAACTGGTTTTCGGGTGCACAATCGCCACTACCTCGGACAACGAAGAGTGTGTTCAAGGAGGTCAAAGAGTTCTAGTGTTTAATCGATTTTTCAATTGCACCCAAATCACCCGCCAGTTCTTGGTCACCCGAAAGCTTGCCTCCAGCCGCACGGGAACGTTAACCATCTTCCGAGGTTTCCCATTCAAAAAAGACATCCGTTCTTTCTAGTTCCATAAACGATGAAGCATACGTAGGCACCATTCCAAAAAAACGGACAAACGTGACAAAAAATCGATAAGTGAACCTCAAACACTGACCGACAAGACGTCAATGCGAGTTAGTTTTAATGCAGACGAAAAACCAAAGTGCGGTAATATGGGTCTATTCGACCCATTCCAAACAGGACAGTTCAAATCCAAATAGTTATCAGATTATGCCAGTAATCATATGGGAACAATTAAGACGATCCTCTCTGCCGGCCAGCTCGTGGTGTTGTGTGTGTGTTCTGTGTTGTGGTGTAGGGTGTGTGCCGCTCCACGCGCGCGTGCAGGCGTGCGTCGCGTGCATCGTGCGTGCATGTTGTATGTGTGCGTGTGGTTGTGGAGACAGAGAAGGAGGAGAGACGGACGGAGCGAGACAGAGCGTGCGTGTGCGTGGTGTGTGGTTGTGCTGTGTGTGTGTGTGTGTGTGTGTGTGTAGTTGTGTCTGCGACGCGAAGACTATGCTGTTGCTGTGATCGAAGTATAATTGACGTAGGTGTGTGTGCTCTGTGTGTGTTGTGTGATGATTAGTTTGCGACGCTGCGCGCACTAGTACTCGAGTATGCCACGAATACCACTGCGCATAATACTTTTCGTCGTGTACAGCTAGAGATGTGAGAGAGACGGAAGTGAGCGAACCACAGAGGACAGAAAGAAGGATGCGCACGTGGTGTTGTGCGTGGCATCCGTGCGTCGTGCGGACGTGCGACCGCGCGCGCGCGCGCGGTGTCTGTGGCAGTCTAGTGTGCGCGCGCGCGCTGTGGTGGCGAATTTTGTTTGCACCGCGAACGTGGACCCATGTAAGTCGTGGTAGTGCGACATGCACGAGCATGTGTATGTTGTGGGCGCGTGAGTGGGTGTGTGTGCGTGGGTAGCATCAATCAACGGACGGCTTCGTTTCACAACGTTCCACCCCCCCCCATTCGTGGGCCAGATGTTAATACAAACAGCCTTCACTGTTTTTCCTTTATTTTTGGAAAATACAAAGTTCGTCCTCCTATCGTTAGCCCCTCTGCCACACTGACCTGGAAAAACAGCGACTTCTCCAAGAATAAGGGGGTTATAGTATGTTTTTTTTACTCTGGTTTAAAAATAAAAAAACGGTACACGGCAGAACTTTACCTAAGGGAGAAAAGACTGTAGTAAAAGATAATCGACATGATCCCACTTGGTGAACAAACAACAATATCCTTAAATTGGACGATACATTACTTGGACGGATGGGATGAGGGGGGAACACCAAAACAGACTGATATGATAGAGAACCTACCTAATAATATATTGATGGTGTGGTAATATTTCATTTATTATGTTAGAATTAACGACGCAAAACGATCTGCCCTGGATCTAAAAATGTTGTTGAAGGAGTGGCGGAGTTTGTTGGACTAGCGATACTAAAAAGGGAAAAATATATCTAACTGGAGAAGAAACAGACTACCTGCACAAGAAAAAATGGTTACCGAGTATTACAAGCGCTGCGAGCAGATTAATAGGGATGTAATGTTGTATGTGTACATAAGAGTGTGGTGTGTGTGTGGGGGGGGGGGGGCGGGGGGTCCGTGGTTGCAGGCATG
>JADBJO010025069.1:0-5000 GCA_016801955.1 Conus betulinus
GAAGGGTTTTCATTTTTCATTATATACATATTATCTTTTTTAAAGATTTGAAATATTTGCCAATTTATTACTATAATATGGAAGAATTGTTAACCTACACTTGTTTTCCGCCACTACTTTATTGTTCAGAGATATATATATATATATATATATATATATATATATGTGTTAAAAATAGGATAGTAAAAAGAAGTTTTAAAATCGACAGGTCTGTTTCGAGCGCTGGCTCTCCTCAGGATATATTTATATACATTCTTAATTTTATGTTTCCATTTTCTTCATCTTCAACACACACACACACTTTCTTTTTCTAAGTTTAAATCTTTGTCAAATCATTACTATAATGGCGGAATAATTGTTAGCCTGCACTTGTTTCCCCCCACTACTTTACTTGTTCAGCATTATATTTATATGCCCTGAACTGAACAAGTTGACAGTGGGAGAAAATCAAATGCAAGCCAACGATCCATTCATCATTAAAACAATGACTTGACAAAGATTGAAGAAAAGTGTGTGTGTGTGTGTGTGGAAAGGGGGGGGGGGGGGGGTGTATTGAGAAAAGAATGAACAAAATGGCGTCAAATAGAAAATATCCTGTTCTTGACCATCATCATATGGGGACCAAGACAGTCTGTCTTGAAAACAGAACCTTCCGTACATCGCCTGGCTGGAGTCTTCTTTCCTCCCCTGGCTGAGACGTATCAGCCAAACCCGGATGCCTTTCTCGGTCCATTATCTGGTGTCCCATGGAAATGGACCACCTCAAATTCTGTGGAATTCTCACCACCATGGGCACACTAACACAATACAACAGATCCCTCCAGAGTGGTATTCTCACCACCCATGGGCACAGTAACACAATACAACACATCCTTCCAGAGTGGTATTCTCACCACCCATGGGCACAATAACACAATACAATACATCCTTCCAGAGTGGTATTCTCACCCCCCATGGGCACAGTAACACAATACAACACATCCTTCCAGAGTGGTATTCTCACCACCATGGGCACAATAACACAATACAACACATCCTTCCAGAGTGGTATTCTCACCACCATGGACACACTAACACAATACAACAGATCCATCCAGAGAAGCCTGCGAAAGATAGAAAAGGGATTCAAAGGGAGGGCACTGTGAGGATTTCTCTTGCATAGAAAACGAAATGATACCTTGAAGGGTAATCAGTTTAAAAGGATATCATTGAACATACATTGGAGGATCCATCCACACAATATTTATGTACCAGATGGAGGTTTTCCTGTTTTAGCGCGAGATTTGAACACTTGTAGTAATCTGATTTCCTGTTCTTGATGCATTGACTGCGTCTGCAGATTCCACATAAACAGCAATGGATTGAGGGCAGAGTTGAACGGTAATATAAACACAACCATGACATCATTGATCTCACTGAAAACAGCAGCACCACGCACACTCATCATCATCACTGTTCCAAATGCCAACAAGCAAGCTGCGTCGATCACAGCCACTTTTCTCATCAAATAGACTGAGGAATACACTAATCTGTCTGTAGGGTTGAGTGATATCTTGTATTTAGGAGTCCGCCAGAAGATAAAACCTTGGCCAGCTCCAATCATCAAGCACGAAATAAAGTTGACTGACACGATAACTGTGAACCAGGTGAACCTTGGCCTGGAGTGATGGTGATCCACTAAGGCCAGACGACACAGACCTGATTGGCCCTGCAGGCCCCAGTGTGAGTCCTGGAAGGAATGGAACTGATGCCAACAGGAATCCAACGATCCACATCACCGTGCAAACTACGAGCTTTAAACGTGTACGTAATTTCCATAACTCTTCATGGAAACAAAGGATGGTAACGTGATCCAACGTGATGTACAAGATCATCATGGGTGACACTGTATACGACAAAAAGTACAGAAAGCCAGCCACTTTGCAGATAACACTGTTGGTCCATGCTTTTTCGACGCGCATGTATTTTCCACGAAATAGGAGGTCTCCTGCCACAATAATGCTGACGTGAAATCCCATACAGACATCAGCAACCTGCAAGTGGGTTGTGACCAGCATGAAAGTGCTTCCAGTCATGCTTTTTACTCTGGAAGAAGCCAGGAAGCAGGCCACATACCCTGTCACAGCAGACACACCAACCAGCCAAAAGAAAGTCCTGTGCATTTCGGTAGGTAGCAACGTATCACATGATGGGAACACAGTCTCAGGAGCAGAACAGCCGACTTCACCTGAGTGTTTAGGAATCATACTCTCGCAGCAAATCCTGTAATTCGGTGCAAAGACACGTTTTAATTTATCTGACTCAGTCAACAGATCCAATGGAAATATATCAAGCGCATTCCCGCTTAAATCCAGTTCTTGGATTTGTGGCATGTTTTTTTCAGACCTATAGAACCAACTGCTGCTCAATATGACAAAATGATATATTCAACATTTTCACGTGAGGTGAAATAGAGATACGTTATTTTGAAAAAGATTGATATGTGTATGGGATATATCCACTTGATTCAATGAATAAACAACGTGTTTCAGTGATTTACTTGTTACTTTGCTGAGTGGATTGCTCTGTATGTGGAGAACTTTCAAATTGGAAAGCTTCACAAACACAGACATATCGAGAGTCCTGATATTGTTATCACCAAGATTGATATACCTCAAGTGCAAAAATTTAATCTGTGAAGTGTTGTAAATAAAACAGTGAGCTAAGATTAAAACAAGATGTGTATTTGCATTGAAATCAGTTAGTGACATGTTTGATCCGGTTGCGTCTACGTACCGCAGCTGAGGAAATTGACCCAGAAAGGAACGGTTTGTGGGCATAGAATACATGGCCTTGACACTGACAACCTTCAGGGCAGCTCCTGTCACACATCAGTTCGTCGTCACGTTGTGGGCACTGACCCCAACCATCACACAGGTGGTCACCATGCACACAGATTCTGGAAGCCCGACATCTGTAGAAACCAGGGCACGCCATTGTCTCGCACTCCTGCTCGTCCTCTCCATAGACACAATCACAGAATCCATTACATCTGGTGTAGACAGGCAGACAGTACAGCCACTCAGACTGACAACGATAATGACTGTGAGGACAAGGGTCATCAGCTGTCATCAGCTGTTGGGTGAAGTAACCTGTCCCATCCAGATCCACGTCAAACTGTTGCTTCATGTCTTCCTCTTTGATAGGGGCATGGTAGGTGGCATCATCAGGACACCCGACCTCATCAGAATCATCCACACAGTCCGTGTACTGATTGCAGCGTTGACTGAGGAACACGCATTGACCGTTAGAGCACAGGAAACCGGCACATGACAATTCACAGAATGACTCATCACTTCTGTCAGGGCAATCCTGTCTGAAGTCACACAGCAAAGTGTGATGCACTGTTGTCCTGTCGTCATCACATCTAAACTGGGTGTAGGTCAGACGTCTTCCTTCAAAGGAAATGTCGCCCGGCTGTGTACAACTAGCGTTCAACATTTTGTTAGGGTTTAAATCTGTCTCTTCTCTACAGTGACTCTTGGCGTCACACAACAAAAGCATATGTGTAACAACAAAACCGGTAGAACAAAAAAATAGATTTTGGAGTGTGTACGTGTGGATATATTCAGAGGATAGTGAATGAGCCAAT
Organism: Conus betulinus; assembly: GCA_016801955.1. Classification (NCBI taxonomy): domain Eukaryota; kingdom Metazoa; phylum Mollusca; class Gastropoda; order Neogastropoda; family Conidae; genus Conus; species Conus betulinus. Next base: position 3,632 of record JADBJO010025069.1, read on the forward strand.
GAAACAGACGAATTAAATGACCCGTGTACCTGCAATACTAGTTCACATGTTATTACCGTACCAAAACTAACTCTTTCCAGTGATATTTCCCCTCGGTCATTGACACGTGCCCTTCTATGGATCCTTGAAGGAACATAAGGAATAGGCTGCGAAAAGTGATTGATGTTATAAATCAAGTCGGTGACAAACCAGGTACGGAACTTGCTATATAGGAATGGAACAGAATGCCAGCCGGACCTTATATCTATTATTGTCTTAAACGAAATGTACTTTAAAAATAAGCGTATAAAATCTAACTTTTCTTTCAATGTTTTCACGGTTGCTAGTTTTTCATGCTGGCTTAGTTTGCGACACTCGCTGTCAGCAAACACGGTCGTGAGGTACATCCCATCGTGTACCATTAGCCTGAAACACTTGTTTCGTGATGCCACCAGCCCCTTGCAGTCAGCACTGCTGAAGGGACAGTCCCCTGTTTCATCCCGTCCATCTTCACACTCTGTCCAATGATTACAGTGCAGGTGAGGTTTCATATCAGAATACCACGGAACAGAACAGTTGAATAAACCACCGGGCAACTTCACGGAGTGTTTACTCCTAAGAAAGCACAGACTTGAGCAGTGTCAGACCTGCAATTTCCGCATATCGATAGTTTATCCAGATCCAGAGCTTTGGAGAGCTGATTATAGTAGATAATGGACGACATGTCACACACACATCTTCCCAAATGTCATTCGGTATATTTGGTTTTGAAAAAACGAAAGTGATGCCACACGGCTGTTTATCATAACCAAACATGTGCAATTGTTGAATACTGATCATAGACATTACAGATTCCCTCCAACTGTACATGCATAAAAATCTTGGGATCAAACGTTTCTGGATGTATGGTACGATCAAATATTTGTAGTGTTTCATGACTGGCTTGGTAATAAGATGGTAACGGCGTCTCACTGGCTGAATATAAACGTTGGTCAGAGGACTGTCGGTGCTCAGCACCAGCATCTTGTTATCTCTTGACTCGACAAAACTTTCCTCCCGCCCATGGGTTCTGCAGGACACAATGAAGGACTCAAACCTACCTTCTAAAGGTAGTATTTCAACTTGCCAGTGTCTGGAATCACAGTCGTGTGATAATCGTTGGATTCGAGCACGCACACGCCTTGCCTGCGGTACTTGCACGTACAGAGCACAGAAAGGCGTGGCTTGGTTGCACACCCCATATGCCACACCCTGATTACCGGTGTGTGGCAATGAGCGGCTTTCACAGCTGGACGTATTGGTCTGCAGGACCGTGAAGCCCGTGTTGTTTTGACGGGTGAGATAGTCCACACCTGGGCAAATGTCAGTGATGTTTAGTGGACCAGGAGTA
>JADBJO010025069.1:12500-15000 GCA_016801955.1 Conus betulinus
GCCAACGAAAATATCCAGTGTGTGCTAGCAACTGGTGTAGTGTTTTTAGAGACAAACTAAAATTGCACCCCAACTGGTTGCATTACCTGTGGGTTGGTTTATTCTCTAAAGATCCCTCTTTGCCAAGGATGTACAGACATTCATTGATTATCAATGACAGGACAATCCGGTATCATTTCTGGGGCTGTCATGATTGGACACATGCATCAATACTGAAGTATCTAAGGGAGTTTCAAACTGATCTCCACAAAAGAAAGAGATGCATGTGGGCTGATGTTGGATACCGCTGTGGACTATCAATATTTTCCAGTAACTGTATACACAGCCATTCGTATCTTGAACCTAAGACAGTGTGTGAATTTACAAAGAACAAGACAGCCACAGAGTATCATCACTTACAGAAAATATCATTAAGCAGTACTGCGTTTTCTCTGTCAACAAGACAGCAATCTATCACGAAATGCCCGGATGGACATGTGACACATACATTTTTCCTGTGTGGTTCTGACCGCTACAAAATATGTGGTCAACAACTGACCTCTCGTTGTAGTTTTACTAAGAGACCCCTGTCCCCTGTAGACAGATTAAAAAACCTACCCTCACCACCTCCCCTCTGTTGCCACCTTGCATGTGACGAGGACTCCATGCTGATTTCGTACACCTTAGTGTGTGATTTCGTCACTGACTGTCACGACAAGACTGATGAGTCCTTATGTAAGCATCCCCTTGTGTCAGAATGTTTAGGTGTGACAATGGCGAGTGCCAGCCCTATGACAAAGTCTGTGACGACATGTTCAACTGCCAGGATGAGTCAGATGAAGACAACTGCGCTAGCGTCAGGATCTCTACTAAGATAGCAATTCGAATTACATCATCTAATATACTGGGTCACGTTTGATGGTATCGCACACTTTAACACCACCAAGATGAAACCCAACGAGTCTTGTCCTGTCACCCATTATCGTTGTCCTGGTTATGACAGTGTCTGCCTACCTGCCTTCACTCGCTGCAACGGTCTGCACGACTGTAGTGGTCAGCAGGATGAAGAGGGTTGTGAGGACATGAAATGCCCAGCCTTTTCCGATGCAGACTGTCAACAATCTGTTTACACAGTGATTATATGTGTGATGACTGGCCTCACTGCCCGATGTATGACAATGAATTGTTTTGCGGCGTGATGTGTCCTACGGATTGTCTTTGTCAGGGTAGCACCTTTCTGTGTCCTCAGCCTTTCTCTGCAACTCTCTTTCCTCAGCTGCGCTACCTGGATGCCACAGGGTCAGGTATGACACTGCATGATGTGAGTAACAACACCCTCCTCATTTGTTGTGGTCCTGGCACAGTGTTCTTTGACGTCCTTGCCCAAAGTCCAGTTGGTGAATGTGAGGTGTCTAGATCTCAGTGGTAACCAGCTGCACTATGTCAACCTGACTTTTGTTCTCGGTTTAGAAGGTCTTCAAACACTGTCCCTGTCCAACAATCCTCTGTCCTCTCTCTACACTGACCTCTCTGTTGACCAGCACAGTGCCCTCACCGTATTACAGCTGGCCCACACCACGCTGACTGTGTTGGACACCACAGTCCTGTCACTGTTTCCTTACATAGAGAAACTACATTTAACCTTTTCTTCCATACACACAATCAGCCCAGAGGGGTTCCAGTTCACACCACAGTTAGAGGAACTCCACATAGACGACAGCCCTGTTCAAACATTTCCACCAGATCTCTTTCAACACATTTCAAATCTACGCTTTATATCCACCCAAAACTATAAATTTTGCTGCCCTGAAATACTTTCCCATAATTTTGATAGTTTAACTTGCCATGCTCCGAAAGATGAAATTTCTTCCTGTACAGATCTGCTGCAGTCGTGGACGTAGCGAGTGTTTCTGTGGCTGGTCGCCTGTCTGTCTCTGACTGGTAACGTCTTCTGTTGCTGTGCGCGTTTGTTCGTGAAGAGCATGACGTCTTCCAGCGGGTTCAGTGCGTTTGTCACCAACCTCACCATGGCAGACTTTCTGATGGGTGTCTACATTTCTGTCATTGGGATGGCTGATGAACAGTACCGTGGACGATACCTTTACCTTGACGACACATGGAAAAACAGTATTACCTGTAAGGTGGCTGGTTTTTTGTCTTTGTTGTCTAGCGAGGTGTCTGTGTTGATTATCTGGTTTATTACCCTGGATCGTTTCATTGTCCTCCGCTTTCCTTTCAGTTCTGTAAGATTTGACAGAACATCAGCATCAGTGGCTTGTCTGTTAAACTGGCTGGTTGGTTGGATTTTAGCTTTGTTGCCTTTACTTCCCATGACATCACACTGGGAATTTTACAGCCAGACAGGTATTTGTATCCCTTTACCAGTTACGAGGCAGAATTTTAAAGGAAAATGTTATTCCATCAGCATATTAGTCATTTTCAACTTTGTGTTGTTTTTATTCATCTCTTTTGGCCAGGTTTCCATTTATTTGTCGGTGCAGGAGAATGCGGTCAAAACGAA
>JADBJO010025070.1:0-5000 GCA_016801955.1 Conus betulinus
TTGACAGTTGACTTCAACGAGGTGACCGCCCTGACATGGCCCCTTTGCGGCCCGCTTAGCTGTAAGCAACATTATGTATCGCTATATGTGCCGACGCGTGCTTTCAAGCAGGTGCGTGCGCACGCGCTTGTGTGTGTGTGTGTGTGTGTGTGGTGTGTGTGTCTATCTCTGAACCTCCCTACCATTTCCCTTCAAAAATGAAATCTTAACAACAATAACATACTCAAAACATTTTGTAAACATTAAATCAATGAGCCACTGGGCTCCGTATTAAGCCTTTAACAACATCCAGCATAAGCAAATCGTTCAATAAAATATTCTTAAAAGATGAATCTGAAACCATTGAATCACAAATCGAAGTGGGTAAAAATGATTTCAAATGCTGACAGTGTAGAATAACATGGACAGGTGTTATTTCCTCACCGCAGACGCACTTAACATGACTGTTGAATTTGCATCTGAGAGCATTCAGTCTGAATCTGTAGACCAGGGATGACAGTGTTCGGTTTTCACACATGAGCTCACCATTGCAGGAATGTACATGTTTGACTTTGAAAATATTCCTCTTTTCAGTGAAAATTTACAAAAGAACCTCCTAATAGTTCCTTCACATGATTCCAACAAGTTTTCGTTAATAAGGAATAACTTTCAGATAAAGATAAAGGAATTTTAACATATACAGAATTTTTAATGTTCATTGCACCCTTTTTAGCTGTTCTGTCTGCCCATTCATTACCAAAAAATATTACAATGTGATGGAACCCAAGAGAATGAGATACTAGTTCCGCGCAGTGAATAATGGATTGTATGACTAATTTCTGCAATAATATCACCTCTTACTTTTAGATTATAAGACTGTAGCGCATCTAAAACAGATTTAGAATCAACCAAAAATAATACCTGAACTAGACTAAAAGGAGATCAAGCAGAAAATTCAAACCCATCAAAATAGCAATAAGTTCTGCTGTAAATATTGAAAAATATTTTCCAAGATGGTAAGCCTTTTTCTGCTTTTAAAGCTGGGATTACAAATGCAGCTCCAACCATGTCATTATCTAGCTTAGAGCCATCAGTGTAAATTTTTAAATGGTCTGGGTAGTGCTGAAAAATATGAGCTTTTACAGAGGCAGATAAAGCGGGACCATCATTTTTCTTTATATTTGTATAATTAGTATCGAAAAAGGCTGATAGTAGTTCCCATTTAGGGACTGCAGTGAACAGTACACGAGATGATATATCTTTTCTTATTGATTCCTGACTCTTGAAAAATGTCATAAGTGAAAGTGCCTATTGTTTCTAAAGAGGCAACCGACTTTGCTCTTTTGGGAAAATCTGTGTCTGATTTTACGCACACTTCATCATAATTTGAATTTGGAACTGATGTACTCCTTAGGACATATTTAGATGATGCAAGTCTCATATTTTCTTCAAAAGGTAATATACCAGTGTGTGTGTGTGTGTGTGTGTGTGTGTGTGTGTGTGTGTGTGTGTGTATGTGTGCGTGTGTGTGTGTGTGTGTGTGCGTGTGCGTGTGTGTGTGTGTGTGTACATGCGTGCGTGCGCGTGAATGTGTGTGTCACAAAAGTGACGCTCCCCCCCCCCCTACAAATTTCCCACGATACCACTGTAGTACCTGTATAGACGCACACGCACTGTTGACGTCACACACGCGCCGATCCCGTTTCTTTGAGCATCGATAATGGGATGTTTATATAATATGTCACTGCCATGAACATAACCAACAGACGTTTCATTTCCTGATATAACAAGACAGCATGCATTGTTTTATGTAAACATTAATCCCTTAGATCCGTTTATACATTCCTCTCAATGAGCATGGAAAGCCGAACCACGCCGTGCAGTACCGTGCAATTTAATTTAGGAGAGAGAGAGAGAGAGAGAGAGAGAGAGAGAGAGAGAGAGAGAGAGAGAGAGAGAACAATGAACAATGAACAGTGAACAATGAACAATCTTTATTTCTTAGGCCCCCAGCCCCTAGAAATGAGGTCAAGTTAACATGTAACTAAAAGACACATACAATACAACCAATCAGCTGTCCAGTGTGAGACTGTCAACAAAAGTTTGCCTTAACTTCATGGCATTAAATAGAAATACACCAAGCCACATTCCAATATCTACTGTCATATGGGTGGATGTACACACATATTAGAAAAATAGTTTTTTGCACGTTAAACAATGACTAATCTAATTCCAAAATCACCACATTTTCGTACCTCATATTTATCCTTTTCACCAAGTTTGAAAAAACTTTCCGCACAAACACAAGTACTCCGCCTGATTTCCTAGCACTTGATGATAATTTAACTGCTCTAGACACATGTACATCAAAGTCACTAAAAGCACTGTATCTATAGTTTTTCCGAAATCAATAAATGTTTCGTTCAACGAAAAAATATCAAAAGTTAACAATGTTTGAATCATATCTTTGATTTCAAGTTTTTGTAGCCACCCATTGCAGTTCCAAGTGCAAATTCGTATTTCTTTGGGACTTTGGCCACCCCCCTATTTCGAAGTACTTGTGTTCCTCCCTCTCCCCCCTCTTGAAGGGCCACCCCCTCTTCCTCCTCTCTGTCCTGCCCCCCCCCCTGGTTGTTTCCCGTTTTAACCCACTGCTGTAGTGTGTGTGTGACTGTGCGTTGTGTTCTGTACGCCCAAGCGACGAAGTCAAGCGCGTGTTGTGTCGTTTGGTGACAGGGCTCCTTGCTTCAGAATCACTAGAAACCGTGCTGTTTCGTCTTGCTCGTGCTCCACGTTCACCGCTCTGTGCCGCATCTGGGGCAGGTTGGAGTACTACACACTCTTCGTCACACTCGCGTTCTTTTGATTTGGATGCTTGCAAAGTTGGGTACTCCGACAGCGACAGCAAGTTGAGATGTGAAGGAGAGTCGACACCTGAGCTTTGTCCATCCAGACCACGGGAACTCTGCAGCAGTGGCCAGTCGTTCTTCACGTCGTTGGTTGCTTGCTGATCATGATCTTCATGAGTCGTTAACTTAGAGTTTGACTTTTCTGTTGAATTAGGCCCGTGGGATCGATTCACATTTCCTGGTTGAGTTCCTCTGCTCCTGTTTCCAGAGGGGATACTCCTGAAGGTTTTGATTTCTTTTTGTTCTAGGTCAAAAGTGAAGACTCTCTTGCTGGTAATAAGCTTGTCAAAACGCAGGTTGGACTTCTCACCAGCCTTGTACAGTTCTTGGGATTTCCCTCTTAGTTCTTGACGTTTCTGTCGAACCAATGCAGAAAAATCTTCTCTGACGAACACATCACCAAATTTCTCTTTCTTAGGTTTGGTGCATTCCTCAGTATCGCTGACTTTTGCTTATATGACAGAAACTTCACCACAATTGCATTGTTCTTTGGAGTCCTGTGCGCTCGTTCAATCATGACCTCTTCCTTGATCCCCATGCCCTCACTGATCACTGTCCTGACCTGGCTCTCACAATCATCCCAGCTTTCGTTGTCTTGGCATCCCTGCAGTCCGAAGAACAGCAGATTATTACGTCTGCTGTGATTTTCTATAGAGTCACACTTTTCGGTGATAAACTTTAACTGCTCACGCAGACAGTCATTTTCGTCTTGAAGTTTGTCACACTGGTACCTTGAAAATACAAACAAAAAAATGTTGCCTACTGGCGCCACATTCAGTTGGCCCCCGTTTTAATTCAGTTCGATAGTGGGTCACTCCATGTTTTAGTCATGGTTCGAGTCTGAGTCCACGGTTACAGATTAGGCCCAGAACGCTGTATATTCTCTGTTACACTCAAAAGCTGCTCCTGGCTTTGTGCTTTCAGAAGATCAGCCATTACCAGAACATGTTCATCACGCAGTCAGCCTCCTGACCTCTTCCTTCCATGCCTGACTCGGAAGCAGATACAATGTCTGTTTTCTTTTTCTAGTACAGGACTGTCCATGTGACCCTTTATTTTCCTATCGTCTGCTAAGACTTTTCACTTCTACATCCTTGTGTTCTAACCAAATGGCGTAGAAAACACAAGAAGTCCAAAATCTGTCCACATCATTCTGCTATCCTTGCTGACATACGGCTTTGAGCTAGTTTACTGACCCCAGATTCCAGGAGAAAATCATCTTTCTCACGCTTCAGATTTTTTTTTCGCAGCGCCAGGTCGATTTTCATCCCTTCAGATTGCGTCGTTACTATTTGACCTTTGCTGTAACCTCGAACTCTGACCTTTTATTTCTCATGTAGGTTGCGTGCTGTGTGGCGACACGCCGCAATTACGATTTTGCACTGAAACGCTATTATAATCCATGTAAGTGTTTTGAGGTCTGCCATAAGGTTGAGCCAGCATTCAATGCTAACCTGGTAATGACCAAAAGAACAACGCCCTATTTTATTCTTTCCCTTGTTTTTTGATGGGGAGGGATTTTCACCGATGAAATCACATGCAATCTTCAAATACATGACTTCCCCTTTGTTGGCATCACATTTCAGGCCTCTGCACTCACCAGTGACCCTATCTTTGCGCCAGCTGGAACCCCTAAACAGTCCCGTTCCCTTGATTTTAATCTGTCTGCCTGGAACTACCTGGCCTGTACCTTGATGGCCATTGAAAGAAAATGAGATCAACTTTCAGACACAATGTAATTTCTCAAAACAATCTGATTTCACCCGTCTATAAATACTCGACTCTTAAAGAAAGCAAGGCCACGGCGCATTAATTTTGGTGTGCAACTTGTGCATACCGGTCATCCATATCAAAGGCCAAATGGCCGTCTCTTCCGAAAACTGGTGATGGGATTTTATATATACTGTGCAAGGTATTATGTATGCATTCACACACGGAACTCTTGGTTCACTGGGTCATTTGAAGACTTTTTCGGAAAAAGTCAGAACTGATTTCAACTCCGAGGGGGAAAATGCTCCTGTATCGAAATAGCCCGGCGGGATTCGAACCCGCAACCCAGAAATTGTCAGGATCACAAGGACAGTACTCTACCAACTGAGCTATTCCGGTGTG
>JADBJO010025070.1:10000-12500 GCA_016801955.1 Conus betulinus
CATCAATGATGTAACACTGTCACTGTCAATCATCAACGATGGGGCACTGTCACTGTCACTGTCAGTCATCAATGATGGGGCATTGTCACTGTCAATCATCAATAATAGGGCATTGTCACTCTCAGTCATCAATGATATGGCACTGTTACTGTCAGCCATCAATGATAGGGCACTATCATTGCCAGTAATCAATGATGGGGCACTGTCATTATCAGTCATCAAAAATATTGCACTGTCACTGTCAGTCATTAATGATGGGTCACTGTCATTTTCAGTCATCAATGATGGGCCACTATCACTGTCACTGTCAGTTTTCAATAATGGGCCACACTGTCCCTGTCAGTCATCAGTTATGGGGCACAGTCACTGTGACTGTCATCAATGATAGGACACTGTCACTGTCAGTCATCAATGAGAGGGCACTGTCACTGTCAATGTCAGTCATCAATGATATGACACTGTCAATGTCTGCCATCAATGATATGGCACTGTCACTTTCAGTCATCAGTGTTGTGGCACTCTCACTGTTAGTCATCAACAATGGATTACAGTCACTGTCAGTCGTCAGTGATGGCGCACTGTCACAGATGGCGCACTGCCACTGTCTGTCATCAATGATGTAACATTGCCACTGTCATCATCAATGATAGGGCACTGTCACCGTCAATGATGTAACACTGTCACTGTCAGTCATCATTGACAGGGCACTGTCACTGTCAGTCATCAATGATGTAACACTGCCACTGTGAGCCATTAATAATATGACACTGTCATTGCCGATGATGTAACACTGTTACTGTCAGTCATCAATGATGTGGCACTGTCACTGTCGAATACTGTAACTGTCAGTCATCAATGATATGGCACTGTCACTGCCGACGATGTAACACTGTAACTGTCAGTCATCAATGATATGGCACGATCACATGATGTAACACTGTCACTATCTGTCATCAATGATATGGCACTGTCAGTGTCAACGATGTAACACTATCACTGTCAGTCACCAATGATGGACACTGTCACTCTCAGTCATCAGTGATTTGTCACTCATATCTCACACACACACCTCGCGCGCGAGCGCACAGCGCACACACACACACACGACTCTCCTCTCTCTCTCACTCTCTCTCTCTCTCTCTCATCTCCTCACTCTCTCTCTCTCTCCTCTCACACTCTCTGTCCGCTCTCTCACACACACCACACTCGCTCTCTGCACACACACAACTCTCTCAGCCACCTCTCTCTCTCTCTCTCCCTCTCTCTCTCTCTCTCTCTCTCTCTCTCTATCTCTCTCTCTCCTCTCTCTCTCTGACACACACACATGCGCACGCTCTCTCTCTCTATCTCCCTCCCTGTCTCTCTCACACACACACACACACGCTCACACAGAGGTGCGTATCAATCGTTCTAGCAAACATATCAGCCCTTTCTAAGTTAGCTTTCTGACAGTCTAAATTCCACCAAATATTTCCTGAGTGTGTATCCGACTTTACCAATGGATATTTAGAACAGAAACAGCAGCAGCAGCCTGCAAAATACAACTTGTCAGAAAAACACAGAACTTTTAAAGAAAATGAGGCAAACTATATATATGTATATATATATATATATATATTTTTTTTTTTTTTTCAAAATCATAAACTGAGCTTCCTCTTACGTCTTAGATTGAAGAAATAGGGAAGATAAGCATTCATATCTGCAGTGGTAGATAATTCTGCCTAATTAACAGTATGTGCTTGAGTGGGTGAATGGTGAATAATAAATGCATCTCAAATTTTGAGTTTTCAGCAAGCTTATAGTCTCCAAGGGGGAGAGACAATCTCCAATGGAGAGAAAAGTCACTAACATATAATCCCTGGCCAGATACCAGTATCTCGGATCTCGTCATATCGTCCTCATTACGAATCAGTGACGATGTTCTGAGATATAAACATGTCGTAACATTCTGGGGTGTATTCCTTACATCAAAACTGACTTGGATTATCATATTGAATATCTACTAACGAAAAGAAGAAAGAGTTTAATTTTTTTCTGGTAAAAACATTGGAGTCACGATTTTCAACTTTTATTTTTGTGTTGTGCGCGCTCCAAGCTGACTTATGGTCTAAAATATTTATTGAAAAAAAAAATGCAAAGTTTAGATTGTGAGGCATTCCGACTTGCTCTGGGTGCACCCTTTCTATATCAACTAAGGGTACAAAAAGGGAAGTAGTAGAAGTTCTACCTTTGGATGAACATCGTCAGCTTGCTCTTGCAAAATATGTTCTAGGTAGCACAGTAAAGAACAATAATGTTGAAAATGAAGTTACCTAAGATCTGATACAGATTTTCCGAAAACGGCAAAAAGTATTGTTTCCCTTTCAACGAGTGGAACTAATACTTGTGATTTATTCCAACGATCAGAAAGGGGATTGAAGGAAATGGTAAAGTCAGAAATAAAATTTCTTCCTTGCACACCAAGAGAACTTCAAGTTGCTAATTTTGACATACATTATTC
>JADBJO010025070.1:15000-24259 GCA_016801955.1 Conus betulinus
ACTAAACAAACACAACCCCCCCCCTTCCCCACCTCTTCCCCGCGCGCTAACCTTCAGTGCCACTCCCCCCCCCCCCCCCCACCTTTTTTTTTTAACTGCCCGAATTATTCCACTCTTGCATACATCATCATTTGCACACATTATCAATTTCATGCATTTTCAAATTCATACATCAATATTTTCAAGCTGACTGGGGCGTATTGTTGTGTGAATTTATGTCTGCTGTCTGCCACATATGAAGAAAGAATTTGTTGAAATTTTCAAGTGTCTGTTTTTTGTATTTTGTATGAAAATAAGCGTTACTTTGAACCTTTTTTCATGAGTATTTTTGGCTTGTGGTAATAAAGTTTAGTCTATTCTGTTTAAACACATACATGCCCACCTACCCACTCCCTTCCCCACCCTCCCCCAACCACCAAAAGAGAGAGAGAGAAAGAGAGAGAGAGAGAGAGAGGGGGCAAAGACAGAGAGAATACGAATACGAATATAAATATATTTGAATGAGGGGGAGCTGATAAGCTGAAAGCTTCCTTACCCTAGAAAGCGAGAAAGAGAGAGAGAGAGAGAGGAGAGAGAGAGAGAGAGAGAGAGAGAGAGAGAGAGAGAGAGAGAGAGAGAGAGTACGAATACAAATACGAGTACGAATACGAATATTTAAATGAGGGTGAATAGATAAACTGAAAGCTTCCTTACTCAAGAGAGAGAGAGAGAGAGAGAGAGAGAGAGAGAGAGAGAGAGAGAGGAGGAGGAGAGAGAGAGAGAGAGAGAGAGAATACGAATACGAATCTTGTAATTTGGGTGAACTGATAAGCTTCTTTACCCAAGAGAGAGAGAGAGAGAGAGAGAGGAGAGAGAGAGAGAGAGAGAGAGAGAGAGGAGAGAGAGAGAGAGAGAGAATACGAATATTGTAATTTGGGTGAACTGATAAGCTTCTTTACCCGTGTACCTTGGCTATAACATATCACAAGCATATCTGGGTAGAATAAAAGATAAAAACACAGCAGGTAAAAAACAAAAATTTTATTTTTGGCCTTCTTGCCCTATGCCCTGGGCAAGAGGCCTATTGAGAGCGGGCAAATCGCCCACCATGGGCGTTTTGCCTTACAAGCGAGGGCGTCTTGCCTCTTCATATGCAGCACATCTAAATTCTTAGTCTTAAAGTTCATAACAAAGGATAAAAGAAACAAATGTTGTATAAAAGTAAAATTTGCTGAGTTACACTTGACTAGGGAAGTAATTGCAACATCTAGTGCAAATTCAAAGTAGGCCTATGCTGAACTTTAAAATCTGAACACTTGTAGCCTATATACAGTACCAAAGGTTAAAAAAATGAGAACTTGCTGAGTTACCTACTCTCGGCTACAATAAACAGTCCAGTGCAAAAAAAGTAGGCATAGGTCTCTTCTTATTCAGAGTCATCGGAATCACAATTTGGACAGATGAATTGAGCCGTTCCTTGGGTGCACTCCTCATGGGCCCAGTGGAGACAAACAAATCTGGCACTGGACCCACACATCTCGGGGTCTGCTGTTGCGATAGGGCTCACAACATATCAGACATGGCCATTCCTCTTCTTCCTGATCTGAATCTTTTTCAGGTTCACGACGCTTCCTCTTCTTCTTTGACTTGCCTTGGCTTGCCTTCTTTTCTTGTCGCGTCTTTTGGACAGTCTGTTTTGAGTGCCTTTCTTCCAGCCTGGCTTTAAAGGGAGAAGAAGTCAACACTGTTGCAGATTCTGCCTTCCTTGATCTCGGTCTCTTGGACTGGATCTTTGGGAGTGGAGAAAATCTATGGATCAGTTCTGCAATCTCTTCTTTTCTGGAGGTTGAGGCCTCGGGGGTCTGTCCTCTGCTCTTGTGGGACAAATGAAGATGAGGGGTCAGGGGGTGTGTCTGCTGCTCTGGGGTTGGGAAATCAGCTGGGCGTGGATGTGAGAATGAAGACGCCTCAGGGATCTCAGCTTGTGATGTAGGACCTTGAGGCTCGTCAATCCACCTGTCCACCACACAATCGTAGTGGCCAACATTCTGGCCAATGTTCCTGAACTGGACGACCAGTCTGGGAAGGGTATCTTCTCCGTAGGTTTGGATCACCATGCTGTTTGCGCCCAAAACCACAATTTTTTTTTCCCCAGGACCTTGCTTGTCCGCCACGAGTTCAAGCTCACCAGGTAGGGATTTTTTGTCGGCCATGGCGACAATGCGTTCATCCATGGAACCAAAGCGAATCCAGTGCGGTAAATCTGCGTTGATTGTTTCAACATCAAGATCTTTGTATTCGTCGTAATTGTCCCACATGAAAGAGATGACCTGTGCCCGGAGACCGTCTGCCTTGCCAGTCTCTACGGCATGCAGAACTGTGCTCAACAGTTTGCCATGCTCATCCCTTTGGGCAGTTTGAAGCCTTCTGTCCAAGCCTATCACTAGACTTCTAAACAGGCACCGGCCGTCTCCTGATGTTGTAATGACCTCAACGTCTGCCTGATGAGCTGGAGTCTCTACATTGGCAGCCTGTTGGTCAGGGGTGCGGTCAGTTGGCTGGTTTCTGACTCCTGGAGGGTCACCATTTGCATCTTCTTGCTGAGATGGAGTCTCATGGGCAGGGCTGTAGGCAGTTGGGGGGCTGACCTCTGGGAGATCTTCTTCAGTCATCAAGGCTGGCTCAAAGTCGACGTCAGTGAAGACGTTTGGATCATATGGCCAGAGACCACATGTCCTGAATCCCTGGATTGCCCTGTCAGGAAGAGCTGTTCTCATGAAGGCCTTTCCTGACAGGCCAGCAATGTCATGGATGGTGACTCGCTTGCCGGGATTTGCCACCATCCAGCTGTCCATCTCCGTGTTGAAGGCTGTTTTGAGAGGCTTGCTGAAATAACTTCTGTCCAGAGGCTGCAACTTGTGTGTGCTATGAGGCGGCAGTGTCAGAAGTTCTATGCCATTTTCTCTGCAGAATTCAACAGCTCCCAGTGTTTTTGTGGCTGTGATGCCCATCCAGCAGAATGAGATGAGGGTTGTCACATGAGGTGTTGATAAACTTCGCAAAATGTTCCAGCCACCTCACAAAGAGGTCAGAATCTGTCCAGCCACTTGGACTTGCATAACCTACTGCTTGAGTTGGGGCGTCTTTCATCAGTGAGTCCACCATTCTCTTTCGAGAGAAAGATGTACATGGGTGGTAAAAAAATACCCCTGCTGCGCTGCATGCACACACAAATGTTACCAAAAGACCACGCTCAGCGCTGGTCACCTTCCCAACTTGGCGAGCACCCTTTGGAGCCATGACCTTCCCAGGTTTCTGCACAGTTGAGAGTCCCGATTCGTCCATATTCCAAATGCGTGAGGGTGGGTACTAATGCTTGTCCAGGAGCTCTTTGTACAGGCGAAAAAAATTCTGGACTTGCTCCTTGTTGAACCCCACTGCACGGGAAAGGCTTGTTGCTTGTGGCTGCCGAATGCTAAGGTTATGCCGATCGAGAAAGCTGTGGACCCGGGCAGTCCCAGCCATCTTGTTTTCTTTCTTTATTGAAAGGATGATGAAGGCCTGCCTTTTCAGCGATTTCAAAGGCAAGACGCTGTAGATCCTTCACTCTCAGCCCATGCAGACGTCTTTGCATACTAACAATATGCTCTTTCAGCTGGCACTCTATCTCGTGGGAAGGCCTTCCTGTATCGTCCGAAATTCAACACCCCAGGTTCAAGCACCTTCTTGTCCCTGTGACGACGAAGTGTTCGAACAGGCACACCGTACTCCTTGCTGGCTCGGATTAAAGGACACACCGTTGCTGACTGCCCTCAAGGTTTCGGACAAAATGCTATATGCCCATATTTTCCCCTCTCCGTCTTTCTCTTGTAGTTCGTCACCATTTCTGAAAACAATAACAAAACACTTTTGTTTTATTAACAGTAATAGAAACAGAAAGCATCTTCAAACCAAGGTATTTAATAGCATTTTAGCCCTGTGCAGTACACAAGGAAAAAGTAAAAAAAATATCCTAAATAGAGGGAGTTGGTGGTTTGGTGACTATGGCCTATGTTCCACTTGGGGCATAAAAGCATGGTACAACTTGGGATTTTTGCTATTTAAGTATGTGATCGTAAGGAATATAGTGAAACTACTTCATATAAATAAGCGAGGCATAAACGCCTAGTGTTTGAGGCAAAAAGCCCACCGGTAGGCCTTTTGCCTTGAACCCAGTATGGGCCTTTTGCCTGACTATGACTCAGTGATGATGTTTTGGTAATAGTGCGGGAAAATGGCGACGTATATACTGCATC
This sequence comes from Conus betulinus, assembly GCA_016801955.1. NCBI lineage: Eukaryota > Metazoa > Mollusca > Gastropoda > Neogastropoda > Conidae > Conus > Conus betulinus. The sequence goes on from JADBJO010025070.1 coordinate 19,275, forward strand.
AACTGGCATTGAAAGGTGCGCGAAAGATTCCTCTAACATATAAATGAAAACATTTCAGAAATTCATCTGTTGCCTAGACAGTGTCACAAAACATTCTGAAGACAAAAGGTACAAAAAATAGGGCCTAATTTTTCGAAATTCTATAAAAAAACGTACCTTTTGCATGGAGGCTTCAAAACTTCGTGCTGCAGCGTCAGCGGGCAAAGGGAAGCTATCCAAATGCTCCAAGGTGAGTATTGTCCCTTGGTTTCTGAGAAGCCGGGGGTGGGCGTTTGACTTTGACTGGGCCTCTTGCCTGACTAAAAATCTTTTCACTGTAAAATCTCAGATCCGATGAAGAATGTTAATCTCTTTCAAGAATTCAAAGATCGCATCAGGCGAAACATCTCTGAACAAGATTTTCATGGAATCTACTGTAAAATGTTTGTGCCTCACATCATGCAAGTCCCAACGCTCTAAACGAATATGTTTCATTGTGAGTGGCACATGACATGGAATGCACCACGGAGCTTCTTCACTCTTAAAAAGGTATAAATGAGTAAAGTAGAAATGGCCGGTGTGCAGCCGGCATAGAAACGTTTCTTCTTTGCGACCACCAGACGTGGATGAGAGGAACTCTTTTAGGTTTGGACGGATCTGTAAGAGTTTGTTATCCGTCTGTGTATTCCAATCCTCCTGCCAGAGGTCTATAATCATTAACTTTTGGTTTTTGATCTGTGTAGGGGATAGATTTGTTATACAGTTTCCCTGTTGTGGCATTCTTGGCCAAACGGTCAGCCATTTCATTCCGTCCGATGCCATCGTGACCGGGAACCCAAGCCAGAACAATGTTGTGACCATCTGCTCTCAACGAGGTAAAAAGTTAAGAAAAAAAAAGTGTAAAAGTTCGGGATGCTGTCTATGGTGCATCATCGGAAACAGAAATAAATAAATCTCGTTTATATTGAAAATGCAGTGGATGTACACAGAAAGAAACTCAATTAGAAAATAGGTTGATGAAACTTTTACCATTAAAAATTTTTTTTAAGAAAGAAAAGAAAAAAAGAAGAAAATAGAAAGAAAGAAAGAAAGAATGAAAGAAACAAAGAAAGAAAAACACAATAATTTCACATCACTTATTGAATCAGTACATTACACGAATTCCAGAAAAGGTAAAAAGAAAAATGTTCCGAAATCTCTTGTTACAACACTTCCACCGCAACACCTGTACATTTCAACCCACCGACTGTACAGTCGGCGAACACAAACAAATATCAACAAACAGACAGGTTTATTATCATTTCAGGGAACACGAACAAATATTAACAAACAGACAATTTTTATCATCATTTCGGGGAACGCAAACAAATGTCAACAAACAGACAAGTTTATTATCATTTCGGGGAACACAAAACAAATGTCAACAAACAGACAAGTTTATTATCATTTTGGGAACACGAACAAATATTAGCAAACAGACGAACAGACAAGTTTATTATCATTGTGTCTATATCAGCATGTCGTCTACTTTAGACATGCTGTGACAAAACACGCCACCGACGATGCTCGTGTCGCCAAGTATCGATTGCAGCTCTTCAGCAGGTTTCCAGGTTGCGGGTAGGGGGTAGGGGGGGGTAGGGGAGGTTGTGTGTGTGTTGGTGGGTGAGTGGGGAGGGGCGGGTTGCTTATCAGTGCTCATTTTTTCACGCCTCCAAGTATCCTGGTGAATGTTGGCTATCTTAAGCGGCTGACACACGAGCCTCCCCGCCCGTACGCTTCGGACATACCGGTCGAACCCGATCCCAAACGCAGCGTCTGTTATAGTAAACGTAATCTCAAACGGACTTCCAGTTCAACCCGACCGTTCAAGATACACCGTGATCTATTCGAAACGGACAGTTAGTATCCTCCAACCAATCAACGCTTAGCATTGAGCCAACACCCATGACACAAGGAAAAATGGCGTCGTCCAGCAAGGCGGTCAGACCTTCCGATTCGGAGACCAAAGATTTGATTGAATCGTACCAAGGCCATGATGTACTTTGAAATGTCAACTCAAAACATTATAAGAATCTAAATATTCGAGAATAAGCTTCGTATTCAATTGTACAGTCCTTTGAAGCGGCATGTGGGATCAAACTCGAAGGTTTTTTAAACTATCGTGAAGCACTCCGTCAGTTCGACACTGACTGGTCGGACTGACAGGTTCAAACGTTTCGTCGCAACTGTACGGACGAAAAGGCTCGTGTGTCAGCAGCTTTAGTTCCCCTCCCGCCCCCCCCCTCCCCCCTCCCTCGCCCCTCTCCCCCAGTTACCGGATGAACGTTACCATGAACTGACACAGGCAAATCGTCGAACACAAAATGGTCAAGGAATGATCTTGTATTGTTCAGTACTAGAATGATGAAAGAATCCGATGATGATAGTGATCAGCTTTAAGATTGGTAGATGCTGTTCCTGCTGTCTCTCTTCTGTGAGTTGACACTTTAGGACCAGACAAATTCGACCAGTCGCCGTGAATCAGTGGTTAGAGTTTTGGACTTGCGGGTAGAGAGGTCGTTGGTTAAATTTTCAATCAAAATCTTTATGTGGGACTCTTTTTTTTTTTTAATTATCCCCAGCTGGCTCTTACCAAGAGGTAAGCGTGTTGATGAATCAGAAGGAAACATTGGAACTATATTTGAGTTTCATCCATTCAAGTAGATGCATCTGTGACAGCGCTGTCTACATTTCCTGACCAACACTACAGGTGTCTGTATCTCCCGGGCCTGACTGACGCCGTGATACGCTGGTAGAGGAAGCGTAGATTACAGCACTGCCAAATCGTAGTTTCAGACTAGAATGAAACTCAAGAGCATCATCTTCATCATCCTCTCTCTCTCTCTCACACACACACACACACACACACACTGAAAAAAAAAGTGGTGCAAGGGGAAGAGGGCGAGTGCGGGTGTTAACCCCCCCCCCCCCCCCCCCCCCCCCCCCCCCCCCCCCCCCCCCCCCCCCCACACACACACACACACACTAAATTGAAAACATTAAATCCTTCTCTGGCTACATACAGGATTCGCCTAGTTTAGTTTCGTGAAAGACGGCCGTGTGTTACGTCTGTTTGGGGTCGACTTTCGACTCCTACGTGAGCGTCATCAGCGAAACGTGACCTGGTTGTGTCTGAACATGCTGATGACTGCAGCAGCCACAGCGCGACTCTCTAGCTTTCCACATCGAATCAATTACCTGTATTCTGTTCTTCCTGTTAAGCGTGTGCATCTCTGTGTTTTTAAATCAGCCGTGGGAGCTTCGGTAAGCCATGTGCGTTGCGACAGGACGCGAACTTTCAGCTCTCTCACGAGTCAAATTGAACCGTACGCTGAACTTCCTAACTGCACGTTGTTAGTTTCGACTCTGAATAGAAGGTTTTTTTTTTTGTTTGTTTTGTTTTTGTTTTTTTGTTTTTTTGTTGTTTTTTTGTTTTGTTTTTTTGTTTTTGTTTTTTGGTGTTTTTTTTTTTTCTTAAAGGGCTACATTTTCAACGTATAACCCCGTCTTCTTGAAGAGTAAAGACATCCTCGATGCCGACAGCAACCGACCTCCGATGCTGGAGGTCTGCATGGTGGCTGAAAGATCAGTAAGTCAGTGGTATATTTGTCCGGACTCAAAACTTCTGTGGTCTATTGCACCTTTACCCCTGCTACCAAGGTGGCACGCTCGGAACTTCTGGGTGATGGGCGTCAGACAGAGGAGAATATCGTTACAAAAGTCTCCAACTCCAACCCATATTGTTTGCGAAGCCAAAAAAAAAAAAAAAAAAAAAAAAAAAAAAAAAAAAAAAAAAAAAAACAAAAAAAAAAAAAAAAAAAAAAGCTCTGGATAGAAAATGTTCCCATCTCAGAGGCAGAACCTGAAACTGAACACACTTTGCGACAAACAGACTGTGAACTGTGCAATCTGCAATACAGATGGAAGCGCGAAGAATGCAGATAAACAAATTGAACTGATTCTTTACAGAGCGTTGATTTGTTTATATTATGGTTCGTGCTTCTCTGCTAGACTTATTCGTAAAAGTAAAGTTTTTTTTGCTGAACAACTAAGTAAAAAAAAAAAGTAAATATTTTTCTCAGCGAAATCTATTTCACCAAGAGCGCAAGCTTGCCAACAAAATCGTGGTGGTGTTTGTGTGTGTGTGTGTGTGTGTGTGTGTGTGTGTGTGTGTGTGTGTGTGTGATTTTTTTTGTTTGTTTGTTTTGTTCTGTGACACTGCCTGCAATCAAGCTACCATGTGTTTTGAATGCACGTCTGAAATATTACGTAAACAGTGCAAACAAACGAGGCACAAACGAGGTGATCGTGAATTGTTCGAAAAATACAACGAAAGACAAACAGGCGAACAAAATCAGCCGAAACCGGCACAAATCAATAGAACACAAAAGACACAGCAGTAACAGAATGAAAACACTAACAAAAACACCAACAGCACAAAGCAATGATTTAGTCTGTTTTCAGGAGTCGTGAACATGATAGACTGAAAAGCAAAGTTCTAAAGGAAGTCCTTATTCAAGTGGTTAAGAATAAAACAGATTGATGTAATTTGTTAAAAAAAAAAAAGTTCCAAAGGAAGTCATCATTCAAATAGTTAAGGATGAAACAGATTGAAGTTTCAAAAAAAAAAAAAAAAAATGAAATCATATTCAAATAGTTAAGGATGAAATAGATTGATGTAATTTGTCCAAAAAAAAGTTCCAAAGGATATCATCATTCAAGTAGATAAGGATGAAACAGACTGAAGTAAATTTCTAAAAAAAAAAAAAAAAAAAAAAAAAAAAAAAGTTCCAGAGGAAGTCATTATTCAAATAGTTAAGGATGGAACAGATTGATATAGTTTGTTCAAAAAAGAAAAAAGTTCCAAAGGAAGTCGTTCAAATAGTTAAGTGAAGCAGATCTGATGTAGTTTGTTCACAAGAAGCTTACATAACAGAATAGTCGCCATGAAAGCATAGGAAAAAAGG
>JADBJO010025071.1:2500-20000 GCA_016801955.1 Conus betulinus
AAATCTCCAGCTGTCTGTACGCTAGTCAAGCATGCAGCACTGTCAAAGAGAACTTGATTTCACTTTGGAGAGGAAAATATAATTACAAAATATATCAGACACAATCCACTTATAGAAAGTAGCTGGAAGTGTTGGTACATTTGACAAGATCAAGCAATGTCTATACTGATCTGTCAAACAGACCGACCTCCCTGCTATCAGAATGTATGCAGGTCAAAACGTGCCGTTCAGAGCACAGCCTATGGAGGCCACGCAAGGGATGGAAATAGGATAAGTACACAGATTTTACAAATTACAGTGCAAAACGTAATCCTTCAGATAAACCAAAGTACAGTGTCTTTTTGGCCACCCAGAAGACATTATCAACCATTTTTAAGTTGGATATATCCTCAGAAATGCAGTCATATCAAGTGCGATATGTACCATGCTACACGCAGGGTATTGATAAATTCCGTTTATAGATAGGTAGTCATATATCAATAGGCGCGCGCGCGCGCGCGCGTATGCGTGCGTTTCTGTATCTGCGCGAGGGAGAGTTTGTGTGTGTTATTTAGTTAATTAGCTAGGTAGTTAGTGCTATTGCAAGTGTTCGTGCTGCTGCCAGGGTTAGTGTATGTGTGTGTGTGTGCGTGTGTGTGTGTGTGTGTGCGTGTGCGTGTGCGTGTGCGTATGCGTATGCGTGTGCGTGTGTGTGTGTGTGTGTGCGTGTATGGGTGTGTGCGCGCGCGCGTGCGTGTGCGTGTGCACTGAATCGTAGTTTGCTGCCATCTACAAAATGCAAAATCAATGATGTCCACCACTTGAAATATAAGACCAAGTAAAACGTTTGTCATCTTTTGTAGCCATCAATCAGCCATTGGCAATTTTTTGCTGCACTCCCACACTTTTCGGGTGCATAATAAGCAAAATTATCTGATACAGACACAGACACGTTCAAAGACCAGCATGTTCAAATGAGCAGCAGAGACACAACGACATTAAATTCGTTTGGCCACCTACACTATGGAGTCTTCATAGCTAAGGTAAGAATGAGCAAATTGAGAGTGATCAGTTTTAATGTTCCCAACACAGATGTAACCATTGATTCACTCAAATTGAACATTTCTTTCTGCGTACGCAAGCTGATATTCCTGCGGACACTACCTGTATAGACAGGCAGTGGAATTTTGTGTGTATGACCGTTTTTTCCCCCGCCATTTAGGCAGCCATACTCCATCTTCCGTGAAGGTGCATACAATGTGTAACGTGTCACCCATACCAACGGCCAAACTGGCCTCGGTGATGGGATTTTACAGGTGTGCAAGATGTTGTGCGTGCGTTCACACACGGAACCTCGGTTTATAGTCTCATTCGAAGGACTGTATGGGGAATGGAGTCACAACCATGTTTAACTCTGAGGGAAAAATCCCCCTGTACCGAAATTCGATACCGCAATCCCAAAATCACGAGTCCAGCGCTCTAAAATTGGAAATAATATTGCTTGGCTTTCCTCTTTCCAGGCTCGTTCATATCTCGTATTTCAGAACGTGATGGATCGTTAGCTATCTCCAAACAAATCTCAGTCGAAAACTTTGCCGAAAAGGGAAAAGGCGCATTATGGACACACAATCACACATATTAATGTGATGACAGATGCAGTTCACCAGATTTAAAGGGAAATTGTCGAACATCTGAGCACCACGAGAGTAGGATTGCATGTCTTAAATTTGTGATACCCGAATTTTTGCGAATTCCAATTGCTCTGCTTTAGAGTTAACTATAATGAACTATTTTTTTATTAATTTTATGATCATTATTTGCTTGTTTGGGTGATAGTTTGCTACATTTTCACGATGAAGGATGGGGTTAGATTCTCACATGCACCAAGAGTGAACAGAATTACCACCAGTGAACTGATTACATTCAAATCTATGTCGCTGCATTAAGAAAACTCCATTCGACTGTAGCCATCTGTCACAGCCTGATCCTATCACCCTTTGGCTCCGCTTCCAAGCTGTCACATCTGACTGACCCAAACATATCATTCGACTGTGTCCACATCAGAACAACGGGACATTCTTTTTGTCTCATATCCTCATGGCAATCATCACGCCACTGTTCAGAAGGTGTGTGAAATAAATCTAAGATGAGACTGTGGTGTGTGTGTGTGTGTGTGTGTGTGTGTGTGTGTGTGTGTGTGTGTGTGTGTGTGTGTGTGAATACGTGAATGAGTGCATATGCGAGTGCGAGTACCTGTGCGTGCGTGCATGTGTGCGTGTAGCGTAAGTGTAGTGTGTCTGTAGAGTGAGAGAGAGAGACACACAGAGAGAGACAGAGACAGAGAGACAGAGAGGGAGAGAGAGAGATTGAGTGAGTGAGTGAGTGAGTGAGTGTGTGTGTGTGTGTGTGTGTGTGTGTGTGTGTGTGTGTGTGTGTTTTGTGTGTGTTGTGTGTGTTTGTGTGTGTGTGTGTGTGTGTGTGTGTGTGTGTGCCCCTGTGTGTGTTTGCCTGTGTATCTGAGTCTGTTTCCGAATCTGTGATTACTTTTTTCAATTATCCAGACATGACTGTGTTGAACTACAAAGCATTTCTTCTGTGTGACATACACCACACAGGTTATATTTACAGTGTGCACAGAAATGGGGGGGGGGGGGGGGTTCAAATGACTTAAAAACAAATTCAGTATTTAAACATACAAGCTGTTCTGAAACAAATGGTAAAATATTTCCAAGCTCCTTCACCTCCAGGTCTTCCCCTTCCCTGTCCCACCTACATTAACACCTTTCACAGATGACATCTATCATCACACCTGTCCTACGTACAGCTGACCCGTGATCTCCTAGCGTGTCATGGCAATGAACAGAATGGACAGTTTAGTGATGTGAACTGTGGCACCGGACATGCAGCACGTTGTCTTTCCAAGCTGCAGACATGTCAGTGTCTGCATTTGATGTATGCACAGCGTTTAAAACCTCCAGGATCTTTTCCCACAGGTGATGTTCTGTGCAATAATGCCGTGATTAACAGAAGTACAAAGAAAAATATAAAAGTGGTTGCACTGTCCAGCTCAATCATAAACTAATTTCAAAAAATGAGTCACGCGTACTCTATTTAAAAAAAAATGGATGAAGTATGTAAAGTCCTTTGCTCATATCAGCTAATTTTCAACCTTAGGTCATGCGTACCTCATTATTATAAGCAGGAGAAAGTTACACGAGGCAGTCTTTGCACCGTCCCAGTTAATTTACCGTCTCTGCACGCTAAGCAAGCTCGCACCTCCGATCAATAAGAGAACTTAATTGACTAGTCGAATTCACATACATAAGTGTATTAGAAAACAACCTGGACACAATTCGCTCAAATGAAACAATTAGCAGTGTTGGCATATGGGATGAAAGATCAAATAGCGCTACACTGATCTGTGAAACAGATCGTCCTCCCTGGTATCTGAATGTGTGCAGGTCAGTTCACGTTGTTCACTCTCACAGCCTGGCCACTGGCAGTCACATTACCACATGGGCCACATGCAACTACATGTGCTTGTTTTGTTTGTGCGTGTTGTTTATTATTTTCATTTTGGGTTTCCTCTCCTATTTGAATTGTACATGGTCTAAATGATGTCATGATTACTACGCTGATTAAATTATCCTTGGTCTAGCTGTTAAACATCTGCAATCTTATAAACCTAGTATCCCACAGTGGCTCTGCTGCGTGGCTGGTGTTCAGCTCCTTGCCATCTTAGAACAGAAGGTGATGAAAATATAGAGAAGTAGAAAATACATCATCTATATCTATCTGTATCCATCTGTATCTACTTACCTATCGCTAACTAACTAACTAACTTAACTAACTAACTAACTAACTAACTAACTAACTAACTAACTAACTAACTAAAGCTCCACATGAAGATAAGTGATAGGTGTGCCCTCTAAAAACCTTCCCTTGGGTGCTAACCCCAGTTCCCTTCAACCAAAGGAGATTTATGAACATTCAATGGAGTGTAGCTCAGAACATCGGACACATCGGTCTGTCCAACGTGCTCACAGTGTCTGCGGCCATATTTAATGTATGCACAGCATGCAAAACTCGAGGCTCTCTTCCAAGAGTCCTGTGTCTGTGCAAAATTGCTTCCAGATAGCACCGTTCTTACTTTCCCATCTAGTGCCAAAGGGGGATAGGAAGACGAAGACAAAAACGCACTAACACGCAAGAATGCGTGCATGCACACACAAACACCCCTACACTCACCTATGCATGCATGCAAATGCGTGTAGACTGACATCCATACCCGCCCCTCCCTCTCTCTCTCTCTCTCTCTCTCTCTCTCTCTCTCTCTCTCTCGCTCTCCTTATAGATAGATACTTCTTAGACAGACAGATGTAAGATAGAATGACAAAGAATGGACAGTTTAGTGATGTGAACTGTGGCACAGGACATGCAGCTTGTTGTCTTTCCAAGGTGCGTACAATGTCAGTGCCTGCATTTGATGTATGCACAGTGTTCAAACGTCCAGGATCTGTTTCCATAGGTTTCTGATCTGTGCAATAATGGCCGGATAGTGATAATTGACAGGACGCAGGAAAATTTAAAGGTCGTTTCACTGTTCAGCTCAATCACAAGCTATGTTTTGGACGTGAGTCCAGCACACCCTGCTACTATAAACCAAAGGAATCTTGATATGAAACTCTTTGCTCAGTCCAACTACATCCCCAGCTAATTTTTTTTTTAAGTGGGATCGAGCATACTCCACTATCGTGAGCAGGGGAAAGGTACACGAGGCGGTCTGTGTACTGTTCAGGCTGAATCAACGGCTCTGTATGCCAGTCGTGCTCACAATTCGTCAAAAAGAAAACTAAAAAAAATTGACTTTGGGATTCACACATACAAATGTGTTGTAAAACATCCGAGACAATTCACTCAAATCTAGCTGCTGTCAGTACAGTACATATCACAGGGTACTAAGTAGTTCTATACTAAAAGTGAAACAGACTGTCCTCCCTTGTATCAAAATCTATTCACATCAATGCACGTTGTTCACATGGCAGCGTGGCTACTGGCACCAGATGTGTGTGTATGTGTGTGTGTGTGTGTGTGTGTGTGTGTGTGTGTGTGTGTGTGAAAAAGAGAGAGAGGGGGGAGAGAGAGAGATTGAGTGTGCGTGTGTGCATGTGTGAGTGCGGTTGTGCATGTGTGGGTCAGTGTGTGTGCGCCTGCGTGCGTATGCGCGTCGTGCATATGTGTGTGAGCGTGTGCGCGCGCGTGCGCAAGTATGTGTGTGTGTTCGGTCTGTACAGAAGGGTGACGATCATTATCTTCACTGACCCAATGTATGAATGAAGTTAATATGGAAAACAAAATTACTGAACGTCAGCAGAATGTGGGGAACAGAAGATGTGAAAGCTTCTCTACTGTCCAAATCAATCGTCACCCTAAAACTGGCATCGCAAGAAACACCCTATCACAAAGAGAGAGACATCTAACAGTGCGTGTCGCGTGCTCTCTGTGCATGCGTTCACACATATGAACATGTCATATACGATCTCCTGCGCCTTTATATTTCTCCCCCTGTTTACAACTCCTCGCTATATATTTTGTCATTGTCCAAGAATTGCTGCCACCTTAGAAGAAATGTTATGATGTACATATTTCTACTACGATTTTTTCTTTCAATTTCGCATTTCATTCTGGGAGTCCATCACCCCATTTTCCTCCTCTGCAGTCTGGCAAGAACAAGAATAAGTCAGAGAGGAGATATATGGACACCTTTGAAGACACTTTACAGGGTTCAGTCTCTTCAAGTTCATTCCTGATGATGGGTTGTCTACAAACGATAAGCGACAATAGCACTGGACGTTTATGAACTTTTAGTGACCATAACACTGACGTCCGTAAAAATAAGCGACTATAGCAGCGGACGTCTATTAATAATAAGCGATTATACCAACAGACGTCTAGGAATGGTAAGTGACCATAGCACTGGTCGTCTATGAATGGTAAGTGACTATGGCACTGGACGTCTATGAATGGTAAGTGACTATGGCACTGGACGTCTGTGAATGGTAAGTGACTATGGCACTGGACGTCTGTGAATGGTAAGTGACTATGGCACTGGACGTCTTTGAATGGTAAGTGACTATGGCACTGGGCGTCTGTGAATGGTAAGTGACTATGGCACTGGACGTCTGGGAATGGTAAGTGACCATGGCACTAGACGTCTATGAATGGTAAGTGACTATGGCACTGGACGTCTGTGAATGGTAAGTGACTATGGCACTGGACGTCTGTGAATGGTAAGTGACTATGGCACTGGACGTCTGTGAATGGTAAGTGACTATGGCACTGGACGTCTATGAATGGTAAGTGACTATGGCACTGGACGTCTATGAATGGTAAGTGACTATGGCACTGGACGTCTAGGAATGGTAAGTGACTATGCAAACCGGAACCTTAATACACTTTTACAAATATTCTGTCTTTACTTCACACTTTCTAAAAATGCAAGTCATTTCCATAACAATCAGGTCAAATATTTCAAAGTTCCTTCACCTACACCCCCTCTCTTTCCAGGTCCTACCTACGCAAACACCTTTCACACATGACAACGATCATCACACCCGTCCTACGTACAGCTGACCCGTGTTCTCCCAGCGTTTCATGGCAATGAACAGAATGGACAGTTTTAGTGATGTGAACTGTGGCACAGGACATGCAGCACATTGTCTTTGCAAGGTGCATACAATGTCAGTGCCTGCATTTAATGTATGCACAGTGCTGACACCTCCAGGATCTTTTCCCACAGGTGATCTCATGTGCAATAATGTCGTGATTGCGTTAACAGAAGTACAAAGAAAAATATAAAAGCTCAATCGTGAACCAATTTTTAAAAAGAGTCAAGCATACACAACTATAAAAAATGGATGAATGTGAGACCCTTAGCTCAGATCATGAGCAAATTTTCAACGTATGGTCAAGTGTACATCATTATTACAAACAGGACAAAGTTACAGGAGGCAGTCTTTGCACCATCCAAGCTAATTAACCCTCTCCCTACGCTAAACAAGCTCGCACCTCAGATCAAAAAGAAAACTTAAAACATGACTGGTCTAATTCACATACATACCATGTATTAGAAAAACATCCCAGACACAATTCACTCAAATGAAGTAGCTAGCAGTGTTAGTACATATGATGAAGATCAAATAGCCCCACACTGTTCTGTTAAACAGATCGTCCTCCCTGGTATCTGAATGTGTGCAGTTGCCAAGTTGCTTTGATGCGGGTGGTTTTTTTTGTTTGTTTGTTTGTTTTTTTTGGTTAAGCATAGTTAGATAATGACGTTGTTAGATTGTTTTTCGTCTATCATCATCAATGGTGAATAGACGTTAAGTAAACCACTGAACTGAACTGAACTGAATGTGTGCAGGTCAATTCACGTTGTTCACTCTCACAGCCTGGCCACTGGCAGTCACATTACCACATGGGCCCCTGCAACTACATGTGCTTGTTTTGTTTTGTGCGTGTTGTTAATTTGTTTTTTTTTCATTTTTGGGTTTCCTCTTCTATTTGAATAGTACATGGTCTAAATGATGTATCATGATTAACATACTGATTAATTATCCAATTGGTCTAGCTGTTAAACATTTACAATCTTATAAACCAAGTATCCCACAGTGGCTCTGCTGCGTGCCTGGTGTTCAGCTCCTTGCGATCTTAGAACAGAAGGTGACGAAAATTTAGAGAAGTAGAAAATACTTCATCTATATCTATCTATATCCATCTGTATCTAGTTATCTATCGCTAACTAACTAACTAACTAACTAACTAACTAACTAACTAACAGCTCCACATGAAGATAAAAGTGATATGTGTGCTCTCTAAAGACCTTCTCTTGGCTGCTAACTCTAGTTCCCTTCAACCAAAGGAGATTTATGAACATTCAGTGGAGTGTAGCACAGGACATTGGGCACGTCGGTCTGTCCAACGTGCTCACAGTGTCGGCGGCCATATTTAGTGTATGCACAGCATGAAAAACTCGAGGCTCTCTTCCAAGAGTCCTGTGTCTGTGCAAAATTGCTTCCAGATAGCACTTACTTTTCCCACCTAGTGCCAATAGGAGATAGGAAGACGAAGACAAAAACGCACTGACACGCAAGAATGCGTGTAGACTTATATTCCACATCCGGGCCCCGTCTCTCTCTCTCTCTCTCTCTCTCTCTCTCTCTCTCTCTCTCTCTCTCTCTCTCTCTTAGTTATGGACAGATACATAGACAGAAAAATAGATAGATATACAAAGAATGGACATTCAGGTGATGTGAACTGTAGCACAGGACATGCAGCGTGTTGTCTTTCCAAGGTGCGTACAATGTCAGTATGCACAGTGTTCAAAACGTCCAGGATCTGTTTCCATAGGTTTCTGATCTGTGCAATAATGGCCGGATAGTGATAATTGACAGGACGCAGGAAAATTTAAAGGTCGTTTCACTGTTCAGCTCAATCACAAGCTATGTTTTGGACGTGAGTCCAGCACACACACCGCTCTATAAACCAAAGCAATCTTGATATGAAGCTCTTTGCTCAGTCCAACTACATCCCCAGCTCATTTTTTTTTTTGTGGGATCGAGCATACTCCACTATCCTGAGCAGGGGAAAGGTACACGAGGCGGTCTTTGCACTGTTCAGCCTGATTCAACGGCTCTGTTTGCCAGTCGTGCTCACAATTCGTCAAACAGAAAACAAAAAAAAAAGGACTTTGAATTCACACATACAAATGTGTTATAAAACATCCGAAACAATTCACTCAAATCTAGCAGCTGTCAGTATAGTACATATCACAGGGTACTAAGTAGTTCTATACTAAAAGTGAAACAGACTGTCCTCCCTTGTATCAAAATCTATTCACATCAACGCACGTTGTTCACAATGGCAGCGTGGCTACTGGCACCAGATGTGTGTTTGTGTGTGTGTTTGTGTGTGTGTGTGTGTGTGTGTGTGTGTGTGTGTGTGTGTGTGTGTGTGTGTGTGTGTGTGTGTGTGTGTGTGAAAAAGAGAGGGGAGAGAGAGAAGAGAGAGAGAGAGAGAGAGAGAGAGAGAGAGAGAGAGAGAGAGAGATTGATTGTGCGTGTGTGCATGTGTGAGTGCGGCTGTGTATGTGTGTGTCAGTGTGTGTGTGCGCCTGCGTGCGTATGCGCGTTGTGCATATGCGTGTGAGCGTGTGCGTGCGCGCGCGCGCGCAAGTATGTATGTGTGTTCGGTCTGTACAGAAGGGTGACGATCATCATCTTCACTGACCCAATGTATGAAGGAAGTTAGTGTGGAAAACAAAATTACTGAATGTGAGCGGAATGTGGGGAACAGAAGATGTGAAACCGTCTCTACTGTCCAAATCAAGCGTCAGCCTAAAACTGGCATCACGACAACCCTATCACAAAGAGAAACGTCTAACAGTGCGTGTCACGTGCTCTCTGAGCATGGGTTCACACATATGAACATGTTATATACGATCACCTGTGCCTTTATTTCCTCCCCCTGTTTACAACTCCTCGGTTTATATTTTGTCATTGTCCAAGAATTGCTGCAACCGTAAAAGAAATGTTATGATGCACATATTTCTGCTACAATTTTTTCTTTCAATTTCGCATTTCATTCATTCTGGGAGTCCATCACCCCGTTTTCCTCCTCTGCAGTCTAGCAAGAACAAGAATAAATCAGAGAGGAGATATATGGACACCTTTGAAGACACTTTACAGGGATCAGTCTCTTCAAGTTCATTCATGATGATGGGTTGTCTACAAACGGTAAGCGACAATAGCACTGGACGTTTATGAACTTTTAGTGACTATGGCACTGGACGTCCATGAACAATAAGCGACTACAGCACCAGACGTCAATGAATGGTAAGTGACTACGGTACCAGACGTCTATGAATGGTAAGTGACCTTGGCACCGGAAGCTTAAACACTTGCACAAATATTTTCTTTTCTTTCCTCTGCACTTTCTAAAAGTTTTTTGGTTTTTCCGAAAAAAGAGTTAAAATATTTCAAAGTTCCGTTACTCCACCCCTTCACTTCCCTTTCCCTGTCCTACCTACCCAAACACCTTTCACACATGACATCGATCATCACACCTGTCATACGTACAGTTGACCCGTGTTCTCCCAGCGTGTCATGGCAATGAACAGAATGGACAGTTTAGTGATGTGAACTGTAGCACATGACATGCAGCACGTTGTCTTTCCAAGGTGCAGACAATGTCAGTGCCTGCATTTGATGTATGCACACATAGAAAACCCGCAGGATCTATTCCCACAGGTTTCACAGCTGTGCAAATGTGCTCCTGATTGTAATAACTGACAGGATGCAGTGAAGGAGAAAGAAAAAATATAACAGGTGTTGCACTGTCCAGCACAACCGCGAACTAGTTTTCAAAAATGAGTCAAGCATAATCCTCTTTTTTAAAAGAATGGGTGAAGTATGATGTGTAGTCCTTTGCTCAGATCAGCTGATTTTCAGCGTTAGGTCAAGCATACGTCATTATTACAAGCAGGACGAAGTTACACGAGGCAGCCTTGGCACCATCTAAGCTAATTAACTGTCTCTGTATGCTAATGAAGCTCGCACCTCTGATCAAAACTTAAAACTTGAAAACCGACTGTGGTCGAATTAACATATGCAAATATGTTAGAAAGCATCCCAGACACAATTCGCTTTACCTGAAATAGCTAGCAGTATTAGTACATGTGATGGAAGATCAAACAGCGCTACACCGATCTGTGAAACACATCGTCCTCCCTGATATCTGAATGTGTGCAGGTCAATTCACGTTGTTCACACTGACAGCCTGGCCACTGGCAGTCACACCACCACATGGGCCACCAGGCACCACATGTGCTTGGTTTGTTTGTGTGTGTTGTTTATTTTTTTTCATTTTGGGTTTCCTCTCCTACATGAATAGTACACAGTCTGAATGATGTATCATGATTAATTTACTGATTGAACTATCCAATTGGTCTGGTTGTTAAACATTTACAATCTTATAAACGTAAACATTTACAATCTTATAAACCTAGTATCCCACAGTGGCTCTGCAGCGTGGCTAGTTTCCAGCTCCTTGCCATCTTAGAACAGCAGGTGATGAAAGTACAGAATAAGAAAAAAAAAATGCATTATGTATCTATCGATGTATCTATCTACAGGCAGTAAGGATCTCTTCCCAATAGCCCATGTCTTATAATAATGATTACTTTCTCCAGTGCAGTGTCACAATGACCATCAATCTCTTTGATAACAGTGTATAGACCGGTATGAAATGAGAAGATGTGTTGGCGCTTCCACTGCCACTAGAATCACAAGCTACCATCGTACAATATCAAGAGTCTGGCCACAAGTCTCTCCTGTCTTATTGTACAACGATCACCAGGCTTTTCTGTAGGAACTTGATGCATCTCGATACCCATTTTCACTGGATTTGATGTATCTTGATACCCATTTTCTCTTGATTTGATGTATCTTGATACCCATTTTCATTTGATATTATGTATCTTGATACCCATTTTCTCTTGATTTGATGTATTTTGATACCCATTTTCATTTGATTTCATGTATCTCGATACCCATTTTCACTGGATTTGATGTATCTTGATACCCATTTTCATATGATTTCATGTATCTTCATACCCATTTTCATTTGATTTGATGTATCTTCATACCCATTTTCATTTAGTCCTACACAATGGTGTTTACTGACACTGTTAAGGGCATTTCCTTCTATGTGATGCAGTTCACTGAACAGCTTTACGGTGTGCAGAGAAAAGGCAAGCACTAAACACTTATCTAAATATTTTTTATAAACCGTCTGCAGTTCCTAAACATACAAGTAGTTCTGAAACAAAGTGGTAAAGTTCTGGCACCTCCACCTCTTCCCCTTCCCTGTTCTACCTACACAAACACCTTTCACAGATGGCATGCATCATCACACCTGTCATTCTCCAAGCGTGTCATGGCAATGAACAGAATGGACAGTTTAGTGATGTGAACTGTGGCACAGGACATGCAGCGTGTTGTCTTTCCAAGGTGCGTACAATGTCAGTGCCTACATTTAATGTATGCACAGTCTGAAAACCTCCAGGATCTTTTCCCACAGGTCCATTGCAGTGCAATATGCCGCAATTGCGTTAACAGAAGGACAAAGAAAAATATAAAAGGCGTTGCACTGTCCAGCTGAATCGTGAACCAATTTTCAAAAAGAGTGAAGTATACTCAACTATAAAAAAGGATGAATTATGGTGTGAAGCCCTCTGCTCAGATCAGCTAACTTCAACATATGGTCAAGTGTACATCATTATTACAAGCAGGACAAAGGTACACTAAGGTAGTCTTTGCACCATACAAGCTAATTAATCGCCTCTCTACGCTAAACAAGCTCGCACCTCCGATCAAAAACAGGACTTATTAATACATGACTGGTCGAATTTACATACATAAATGTATTTAAAAAAAAAAAAAAAAAAACACTGACACACAATTCGCTCAAATGAAGCAGTTAGCTGTGTTGGTACATATGACTGAAGATCAAATATCGCTACACTGATCTGTGAAACAGATCGTCCTCCCTGGTATCTGAATGTGTGCAGGTCAATTCACGTTGTTCACACCGACAGCCTGGCCACTGGCAGTCACAAGACTACATGGGCCACCTGGCACCACATGTGATTGGTTTGTTTTGTGTCTGTTGTATATATTTTGTTCATTTTGGGTTTCCTCTCCTACATGAATAGTACACAGTCTGAATAATATATCATGATTAATATACTGATTAAATTATCCAAATGGTCTAGTTGTTAAACATTTACAATCTTGAAAACTAGCACCCCACTGTGGCTCTGCTGCATGGCTGGTTTTCATCTCTCTGCCGCCTCAGAACAGCCGTTGACGAAAGTATAGAATAAACAAAATGCATGATCGATCTATCTATCTCTATCGATCTATCTACAATGGTCGTTGCACTGCGCAGCTCAACCGTGAGCTAATTTTCAAACAGGAGGCAAGCATGCACTATCATAAACTGGACAAAAGCTGGGAGTGAAGCTCTTTGCTCAGTTCAACTAGACCACCAGCTATTTTCAAAGTCGGCTCAAGCATCCACCATTATTACAAGCGGCGCAAAGTTACACGAGGCAGTCTGTGCACTGTCCAAGGCAAAAAAAACCGTCCCTGTACACCAGGTATGCTCAAAGTTCCGTCAAAAAGAGGACAAAAGAATTCGATTTTGTGGGCTGGTTCTTACATGCAAATGAATTACCTTTACCAGTCACAATGACCACACACAAGGTCTTCAGGCACAGTGTTTCGACAGACCTGGGCAAGATGTGTTGGGGGGATGGGGGGGGGGGGGGGGGGGGGTTCACTGCCCTTTGAATTACCAGCCATCTTCATGTGATATTTAGACACTGGCTGCGAGTCTTCGCGTTACTGTGCGACGTTCCCGGCTTTTCGGTAGTGACTTGCTGTCTCTGGATACCCACTTTCGGTTATTCAAACACCACAGTCTCTCACGATGGTGTGGTGAAAAGTATTTCTTACTGTGTGATGTGGTTCCCTGAACAGGTTTATGGTGTGCAGCACAAAACAAAGCATTAAACACTACTGCAAGTATTCATCTAAACAATCTGCAGTCTCGTGAAGTATAAAATGTTAAAATTTGTTTTTTCAAGCAAAAGTGATAAAGTCTTTCACAGTTCCGTCACCCCCACCCCTTCCCTGCCCTACCTACACAAACACCTCTCACACGTGGCATCTATCATCACACCTGTCCTACGTACAGCTGACCCGTGTTCTCCCAGCGTGTCATGGCAATGAACAGAATGACAGTTTAGTGATGTGAACTGTGGCACAGGACATGCAGCATGTTGTCTTTCCAAGGTGCGTACAATGTCAGTGCCTGCATTTCATGTATGCACAGTCTGAAAACCTCCAGGATCTTTTCCCACAGGTTCTGATGTGTGCAATAATGCCCTGAGTGTGATAACTGATAGGATGAAAGAAAATATAGGCGTCGTGGCACTGGTCAGCTCGATCATGAGCTAACCTCTGTGTGTGTGTGTGTGTGTGTGTGTGTGTGTGTGTGTGTGTGTGTGTGTGTGTGTGCGCGCGCGTGTATATGTGTGTGTGTGTGTGTGTGTGTGTGTGTGTGTGTGTGTGTGTGTGTGTGTGTGTGTCATTCATTTAACGTCTGTCCACTAATCGTGATATTAGACGATAAAAAAGAGTGTGTAAGATAATAAGACTGCATGACTGAAAGTTATTGAGTTCCAAGTATGCATGCATGTATGTGTGAATGTGTGTACACATGCAAATGCAAGCGTGTGTGTTGAATCTATTGGTCACTACTAATAAACGAGTGCATTTGAACACCGTTTCAGTCTGCAGAGGGGGGGGGGGGGGGGGGGGGGGGGGGGGGGGGAGGTCGAAAGAAATTCGTTAGTTTCTAAATGTAGAAGTTGTTCTGAAACAAAGTGGCCAGATACCCTCATGTCCCCCCCCCCCCCCATCCTCCCCCTCCCCACCCCCGCCCTCATCTCTGTCCTACATGCAAATACCTTTCACAAAATATGATGTGTCATCACACCTGTCATACGTACAGCTGACCCGTGTTCTCCCAGCGTGTCATGGCAATGAACAGAATGGACAGTTTAGTGATGTGAACTGTGGCACAGGACATGCAGCACGTTGTCTTTCCAAGGTGCAGACAATGTCAGTGCCTGCATTTCATGTATGCACAGTGACAAATCTCCAGGATCTCTTCCCACAGGTTGGTACGTGTGCAATAATGCTTTACTGATACGAAGAACGAAAATATAAAGGTCATAGGGTAGTCCAGCTCAATCATGAGCTAAGTTTAACACATGAGCCAGTCATACACCCCTATTACAAAGCAGATCAATCTGGATGTGAAGGGCTTTGCTCTGTCGCATTAAATCAGCTAAGTTTCAAACATTGGCCATCATCACAAGCACTGTGAAGCTCGATGGGAAGCTCGTTGCTCTGTCCAATTAAATCACCTGCTAATTTTCAACTGTGGGTTAAACATACAGCATCATTACAAGCACTGTGAAGCTAGATGTCTTGTCCTTGCACTGGCCACCTTGATTAGCAGCATGTACGCTAGTCATGCATTCAGTCCTGTCAAAAAGAGACTTGATCTCTTTTTTGAGGAATTCATATATACAAATGCATTAGAAAATATCTCTGGCACTACCTATTTTCAGCTACTGAGACACAATGGAGTTTACCGATGGAATGATTGACAGCATGCAGTTCAGTTCATTGTAGACTAAACTGAACAGCTTTGTAGTGTATGCAGAAAAGGGGCCACTAAACACTTTCAATTAGAAAAAAAAAAATCAGAGTTTCTTGAAGAACAAGTCGTTCTGAAACAAATGACGAAATGAGTATTTCCAAGTTCCACCACATAAACTATTTTATTTCCCTGTCCTACCTACACATATACCTTTCAGTGATAACATCTAGGTGTCACACTTGTCCTACGTACAGCTGACCCGTGTTCTCCCAGCGTGTCATGGCAATGAACAGAATGGACAATTTAGTGATGTGAACTGTGGCACAGGACATGCAGCAGGTTGTCTTTGCAAGGTGCGTACAATGTCAGTGCCCGCATTTAATGTATGCACAGTGAAAAAAACTCCGGGATCTGTTCCCACAGGTTGCTGATGTGCAGTAATGCCCCGAGTGTGGTAACTGAGAAGACAAAGAAAAATATAAAGGTCGTTGCACTGTACAGCTCAGCCGTGAGCTAACTTTCAAACAGGAGACAAGCCTACACGACTATTACAAACCTGATGAACCTTGCTGTGAACCTCTATGCTCGGTTCATTTACATCGCCAGTTTAGTTTAAAGTCGTATCAAGCATACTCCATTATTACAAGAGGGGTAGAGTTACTCCAGGCGCTCTGTGCACTGTCCATCTAAATTCACCGTCTCTGTACACCAGTTAAGCCCGAATTCCCGTCACACCTAATTCACCGTCTCTGTACGCCAGTCAAGCCGGAATTCCCGTCACACCTAATTCACCGTCTCTGTACGCCAGTCAAGCCCGAATTCCCGTCACACCTAATTCACCCGTCTCTGTACACCAGTCAAGCCGGAATTCCCGTCACACCTAATTCACCGTCTCTGTACACCAGTCAAGCCGGAATTCCCGTCACACCTAATTCACCGTCTCTGTACGCCAGTCAAGCCCGAATTCCCGTCACACCTAATTCACCGTCTCTGTACACCAGTCAAGCCCGAATTCCCGTCCCACCTAATTCACCGTCTCTGTACGCCAGTCAAGCCCGAATTCCCGTCAAAAAATGACAAAAGGATTCGACTTATTGGTCAGAGTTATACATGTCAATCCATTTTAAAGAACACACAATTCGCTCATATCAAATGGCTACCAGTTTCGGTACATATGACAGGTCAAGGAGTTTTAAAAACGGAGATTTATAAACATTTAATAGAGTACAGCACAGGACATCAAACGCGTGATCTGTCCAACGTGCTCAAAGCGTCATTGCAATATTTGGTGCATGTATGAGGATCTCTCCCAACAGTGACCTTTCCTCAGCAGCAAAATTCCTTGAGTGCAACCGCTTTTAATTACGCACCAGTACATGTTACAAGGATTAATAAAAGTCAGGGTACTGAACATAAAGAGCAGTACGACGCAAGAGACATACCTATCATCCATTTTGTATGCGCGCTGACAGTGTCAGTGGCCATATTAAGTGCAGACACATTCTCAAAACTCGATGACCTCTGCCAGAACGTTTGTCTTTCTTCTGTGCAAAATAAGTTCAAGTACTACCGTATTTACCTTTTTGCAAGTGCATCTCATTGGCATTAATAAACAGTCAGAGAACTGAACATAATGGTAGCGAGATGCTAAAGACATACTGGACGTTCAGTTACATCACCAGCATTTCTTCAGCTGTGAGAAAGCGTTCAATAACTGTTAAAGGAGAAACAAATTACTGGTGCGTATTCTTGATAAAAGTTTTGAACGTTTTCAGTTTGTTTTATACTTCAGCATGGTCTAAAGTGTTTTCTATTGTCCAAATCTGCAGATGTTTGTACATAGGCGCCTCTGTACCATTTTCCCATTCTTCTGGCAATCCAAACACTTACAAAGATAATAACATCCAGTTCATAGCTGAGAGCTTGCCGTTTTAGCTGCTGGCGATAATAAAGCTACAGAGCTAACGAGAATATAGATATGAAGAGCCTGCAGCACTGAAAACGACGCCAGATGTCCGAGGCCCCCACAGCACCTATGCCAATCTGCCCTACAGCACCTATGCCAATCTGCCCTACAGCACCTATGCCAATCTGCCCCACAGCACCTATGCCAATCTGCCCCACAGCACCTATGCCAATCTGCCCCACAGCACCTATGCCAATCTATTTGACAAACAGGTTTTACAACTGAATCCGCATCACCAGTACTTAAATGTCATTTTCAAAC